>JAOUWY010000048.1:8499264-8509451 GCA_025728095.1 Prietella phreatophila | reverse complement strand
TTGTTCTTGGACTTTCTGTTTATATTTAATAAAGAGTGGCCTGCACTTACTTCTGTCTCCCTGCGACATTCATGACAAGCACCTTCTGCTCATTTTTAAGGACCATGCTTGCACTGCCCTGTGCACTCAGGTCTGCCATCATCGTACTCAGGTCAGCCATCCTCCTCATCTAATAGTTGATTTTGAAACTTGACGTTCCCAAGAATACACAAAACTGTAGCAGTCTGATAATTGTGATCTGTAGGTTCTTTTTTGCCTCCCTCACCATTTTCACTGTGTTTGGGTGTAGTATGGGTGTAGTATGCTCATTAGTCCAATTCTGTGAAAACATTCATATTATCATGGTTGTAGTTGTGCTTAATGACATTTCAATTAGGGATGCATCAATACCATTTTTTATTCTTTATGTACACAGTTTTTGGCACCTTGTGCTAATGTAATGACAATGACGGTGATACTGCTCTGCATGCTCTGGTCAGCTATTCTCACACTCTCTATTAAATATACTGCTCAACACCAAAAGGTATTGGTAATGATGCATCCCTAATCTTAACAACTTATGTTTTAATATCTATTATCCGACTTGTGCAAGTCAACAACCATATATTTTGTTTGTGCTAAGACCTGTGGTTTTCTCCATATTTATGGATGAAAAATATATTTTAAATAGGTAACTTCATATGTATACCCCAATAAAATCTAAAATGGTCGAAAGCAACAGCTTCTGTTCTATCAGCAATTTATAATATAGTTTTTATTTCAACAATGTTTGCATATATTGGAAATTTTCTTAGAAGTACATTATATGGCCCAAACATTTGTGGACACCCGTCCATCACATGTCTCCTTTGTGGTTCTTCCCAAAACTCTTGCCATAGTTGGAAGCACACAGTTGTATAGAATGTATGTGTATGCTGTAGCTTTAAGAGTTCCCTTCACTGGAATTAAGAGGCCCAAATCTGTTTCAGCATGTCAATGACCCTGTACACAAAGCAAGGTCCATGAAGACATGGTTTGCCAAGATAGAGCACAGAGCCCTGACCTCAACCCCACTGAACATTTATGGTATGAATTGGAATGTTGACTGCACCCCAGGCCTCCCCAGGCCTCCCCAGGCTTCATGTGTGAAGTCACTAATGCTTTTGTATCTGAATGGGCAAATCCCAAAAGCCATGCTCCAAAATATAGTGGAACGCTTTCACAGAAGAGTGGAGGTTTATTATAAGAGCAAAGGAATGGGAATCGGATGGGATGAGATGGAATGTTCAAATATTCACATATAGGTGTTATGGTCAGGTGTCCACAAACTTCTGGCTATATAGTTTACCAATACTTTTGACACATGGTTTTACAATACTATTATTTACAAGAAGAAGGGAGACATTTTTGTGAGAGAAAAAGTAAGTAACTCCTTACTTTTCCTAAATAGTTCCTAACTAGTTACTGCTAATTTTGGAGGCAGTGTATATTACGCTCGATGCATACACACTGGTAAAATTATAATTTCTTCCAATTTTTAACTTCTGTAGTATGATATGAAGGACAGCCACTTCGGCACTATACACTGCCAAAGCAATTTGATGCAAAGCTTTCTTTGCTGTATCAAAAATGCTGTAAATATAAATTGTAAAATGCTTAATGAAAAGCTAGGCCTTTACATTCATCGTAGTCCTAGTCCATGTCTTCATAAAGTTGCTCTGTTTCTTTTGCCTCTTACAGGTTTCACAGTCTTGTGGCTTGTTATGGGCGCCTGGCACCACTGGCAGAGGTGGATTTGCGGCCACTGAGCTGTGCCCAGGTTGAACTGCACTTTGGGGACAACACCGAGCAGCTGGAGCTCCGTCTAGAGCAGACTGTGGCTGACCTCAAGAAGCAGCTCAGGCCTATAGTGCAGCTGCCAGTCAACAAGATGCGTGTCTACTACGTTGACAGGCAGCTGGGTTATGCACTAGCACCTCAAGAGCTGAAGTATGGAGCCCGAGCCCTCCATTCCTACAGCATCCGGGATGGAGATGAGATCCTGGTAGTGCCAAAGAGTCAGTGACTAAAGCGATATGATAACAGAGACAATAGTTAAAAAGATGGCCAGTTGATATGGGAGAATCAAATAAAGATCTCCCAATAAAGCCAGTGTAAACAGTGAGTTCCAAATCAATTTATAGATCAGTGAACCACTCTGTCTTGTGGAAAGTCAGAGAGATAAGGGCTGTGTGTCCTAAAAGCTGACTATTTACTATGTTGAACCTGGGAGATCTAACGCTGTCCAGCAGAAGTAATAATTTCCAAAAAGACTGAATTGGGATATAGTCTCTTCTCTTCTTGCTACACTGTTACATGGGTCAGTGGTGTATTTTTATTTCCAATGCTAACCAAGATTTCAAAGGTTTTAACTCACCTGTTGATAACTTATTGTGTTACGTATACAATATGCATATGTGCATGCGACTGCTTCTCAGGAACAACAAATCGCATACACTTTCGAGTATTTTTATTTTTTTTTTACCACTTATGGTCTACAATACACATTATTTTTAAGACACAATCCTATATTACAAGCATTACAGGCTCACACATATCCTCATATCTCAGTGTATATAGAATTCAGAAATCTCTTGTTTTTAATGCACCCATTTTAAAATTCAGATCCAGCTAATAAAAGCTTGCATAGTGATACTGACTTATTGAGTCTGATCTGACATGCTATGAGCTACAGTTTTCCCTGCTACAAGTGTGGTTAGAGAAGGAAATGTTGCCTCTAGAGGCTAGCACCGTATGATGAATGGATCAGGACTGGCCTAGTCAACAGAGTGTGATTGATTGCTGCAGAATACACTGATCCCTGGCTGTGGTAACACCATCTCAGTCACATAGCCAGGACAGCTTTCTCCCTGCTTAGATTACAATAGGGTCACCCCCAAGACTGAACCCTCTCTGGGTTCATGTGTCTTTTCACATGCAGTTCGGTTGTTCATGCCTAGCTTCCCTTAATAAGACCACTTAATGTTTGCAATGGGGTGGAACTCAGGTTCACATCACATGAGAATCTAGTCATTTGATATTCATTTGCATGAGCAGCCCTGCTTTTATTCCTTTTATGCAGAAATGCCTTTGAGGTTTTTTGGTGATTGTTGGTGCTCTCGGTCAATTTCCTGTCTCATGCTGGTTAACAAGTAAGACTTGATATACCCAGTTAGTATTTGTTAAAGTTGACTCACACTGAAAGATGAGCCAGCATGAATAAAACCGCTGGAATTTGGCATCCAATTCTTCAGCAGATGTATTTAATGTGCTATTTAGGTAGATTATTTATTAAGGTTTTTGACATAATTACAATATCCACAGTTTTATTTAGGCTGCGGGCTCAGTATGGTAAGTCACATATTGAGGGGGGAAAAAAAGAGTTTTTCCAAAAAGCGCTTCTTATTGGTTTGGTATAATTTTATGTGTAACAGATTTTAAAGAACTGAATGGGTTTTTTTTTTTAATTTAGAAAATACTTTAAAAAATTCATGTGTTTTCTTGATATATGATTATTGTTGTGATATGTAAAGAGATCCAGAATATATGATTTTTTGTGATATATAAAGAGAATCCAGGATTCATATTATCTTGTATGTGTTCAAGAAGGCTGGACACATGCATTTGAGCCAAGTCGTGATGATACTAATTGTTAAGTAAGGGAATTTTACTTGCTTTGGTCATGTAATGCACGACTATAAACATATTATGAACATGTATGAGTGAACAGTACATCATTACTGACAATTGAATCATCTTCAAAGTCTGTTTTAAAATGGTCAATTCATGCGACTCTTCACATTTTAGGTTTTGGATTACCATGCCTTGCCCCTCTATCAGTTCCCAGCAAAGTGTCCCTAATCCTAAACTGGCTGAACTGGCTGTGATGCTATATGGACAAACTATGTATGCTATCCCTTAGTGAGTAAATTTAATGTTGACATTGTTACATGCTTTGGTCTTAGTGTACCATTTGTCTCACTGATAAATCATTTCTATATCACATACAATGTTGCAGGTTTTTTTTTTTTGTTAGCAGCTCATTAGTGTTGCATCTTTGTTGTTTCATCAATGTCTGAGTCATGTCTTACCACTGCTGTTTGAGTTCCATCTAAAGTAATGTTCTCCTAATCCTTTGATTATGTGAGTCACCCTTGTTATGCAGTTTGGTAGCCCACTCCCAATTCTCTTCCTAGGACTTTAGACTCAAAGTGAGTAGTACCTTTAAATACAATTATCTCTGCTTTGTCTTTATTTAATTGAAGGAAATTTTTGCACATCCAGTTGTTTATTTGCTCCATGGGCCATTACATGTCAATTCAATCAAATTCAAAAAGTTGGTTGAATCATTGTATTCAAATTACTTCAAACTTATTCTAGACCAAGATTGATATTTGAAACTGAACATTACCACATACTGCTAATCATATATGAATACTTTACAAAAAATATATTTATATGGCCATACGTTTGTGGACACCTGACCATCACATCTGACTCAAACCCAGACTGTAGCAGGGCTGTGGGGATTTGTTTATTCAGTCAGGCACTGATGTCAAGTGACCACCAATTTTGGCAAACCATGTTTTCATGAACCTCTCTTTGTGCACAGGGGCATTGTCATGCTGGAACAGGTCTTAGTTCCAATGGAGGGAAATTGTAATGCTAACGCACACAAAGGCATCCTATATAACTGTGCTTCCAACTTTGTAGCAACAGTTTTGGGGAAGTACCACATATGGGTGTGATGATCGACTGTCCACAAACTTTTGACCTTACTGTGTAGCTGGTTCACTTTGAAGGGCTGTTGAGATTTGTAATTTCTTTTACAATTTAAGCTTTCTTCATGATTTTTTTTCTGTTGTTTTCACTTTTATTTCAATGACCCAACGAAGCTGTGCTCTTGTACAAATTTTTGGTCAGAGCTCAGGTACTTCTCAGAGATGCCAGATGATGTCAAAGCTGTATCTGTCTTATTCTCTGAAATATGGGCCCTTAAAAATGTTTAAAAAAATGCAATATTGAAAAAAAGCCTAACGTCCACGCACTGAATTTACAGATCTAAACAACTAGTTATTGAAAGTGCAACATTTCGACCATCAGGTCACATTGTCACAATCACATTGTGCCTGATGGAAACCTGACGGCACAAAATGTTGCGCTTTCAATAATTAGTTGTTTGGAGCTGTAAATTCAGTGTGCGGACATTACGCTTCTTTTTTCCATGCTGATTTTTCTTCACCCAAGCCCGATTCGGGTGCATTGAATGTGCACACCTTTTGTTGCATTTTGAAAAATACAGTATTCACATTAAAAAGTCATTCTGAAGCACTTTCTAGATACTCACAGAAAGGTCAGTATTGTAAGTCCCTCACAAAATTTATCACATATTGGCTGACCTTTCTCTTGTATTGAATTTTTCTCTTGCTTTGAGCTGTTAGTGATTCTTACATCCAAAAGATGCACTGTGTCTCAGAAATTCCTCAAAAATCAGTTAAATTCAGTGAAACTTAATGGGTATGACTTCAACTTTATGACTGCCTGGCACCATCAACATTTTCATCTTTCAACCAAATTATAGTAAGTAAGTAATGCAGCATCTAGGTTACTTATATCTATGATGGGCACTCTGAATCAATATTTCCATATAGATTAATGTATCTGTAATCATTCCAGATACTACCCATAATTATACATATATATTTTAAGTCTCGGAAGATGTAGGTTTTGCAGGTTATTTCTCAACAGTGCAGGTGGGTTTTAGCTGTGGTAGTATCTTAGAGTCTATCCACAGCAAAGAGCTTACCCCAGAGCCCAGGCAAACTCTATCCAACTGGATCATGTCCAGTACTCCAGCATGTCTCTTACCTGGATCACTACAACAACTTGGCTGAAAAAAAATAATCAGGTTTAATTGGTGTCACTAAGCTGAGAGGTGCTAAGAAGGGCTGGACTACCCCTGTCACGCCTACAGGTGAGAGTCACACGTGCTGAATTTGGCAAAGCTCACACACACCATTCATTCTCCCAGATTAAAATGTCTCACATCCGTAGTGGGTTCACTCTCAGGCTGCAAAAGCTTTCCTGAGTAAAGCAGCAGTCAGAGTTCACCCTCAGCTTGGCAACACTACATAACATGGTGAACTGCCGGGATATCAAGTGTAAGAGTAAGACGAGCGGTTACCAGGCCATGAAAGCAGGGGCTGATCTCAAAAGAAAGGTCACAGAGGAGGTGGCTGTGAGAGTTGGTGTGTTTTGAAATGGTGGGGGCTTTAAGAAAGCTTTTCATGCCTTGCCCTGTACCAGGAGCAAACATGTTCTGGCTAGGCTGATGGTAGCCTGATCCACCCTCTGCACCACAAAGCTGGGGAAGGACAAGGAGGGCTGAAGGGGGCTCATTGTGTGGCCAGGAGAGGGAGTAATTTTTGGGGAGGTTTAGGTTACCTGAAAGGAGCTTGACATTGTGGACGAAAGGAAGGAAAAAGAACCAACAAGTAAGCAATAGATGGATAGGAAAGGGTGATGGGCCTGGATTTTTATCCCTTCCAAGCTCAAGCTTGGTAGACCTACCAGAACTTTCTGACAGCATTGGCGTACCTGAGTGCATTTGACCACTTTCCCATGGAAATGGTTCCGAGGACCTCTGTAGTCCTTCGTTGTGCTTGGTGACTGTGTCCTAAGCTCCGCCAGTATTATTTGAATCTGCTTGGTTTGGTTGGCAGATGGCTGGTAAAGCTGATTACTTGTAGCTTCATTTTATCGGACACTTGACTCTTATACCCAAACAGTAGTGTTAGTGCTTATCACCAAGCATGTCACAGTCTCTTCTTTGTGAGACAGAAACTGGTTCAGATGACACAGAGCCATCTCGGTTGAGCTGACCTATTGCACAATCACCAAGCAAATGTTCTGAAAAGAGAATCAAGAGAATGGGAGGAAGATGGAGAGAAAAGACATGGGCTGATATGTCTTATTAGCAAACTCATTACATCATAAGGAAGACAAGATAGTGAAAAGATAGAAATCACAGTCTTTCTCTCTCGTGCCCTTTCTTCTTCTCTTACCTCTGTTTATACTGTTACACTAGGATAGAATGAGTGCCGAGTCGTACCGTCTCACATTGTACTCTTTATCATCTTTTCTGTCTTCTTGCATGGATTGGTTAAGAATATGGGTGCATTTACACAACAAGGCAACAAGGTGTAACAGAATCCTCCATAGGGATTCCTACGTTGGACATAGGGAATCCAGGTTTGGCCTTCTGTCCAGAAGATTTTTACACATCCAGCCCCTTTTGGGTCTCTAGTTACCTCTACTGTCCCTCTATGAACAAAGGTGCATCTGACTCCCATCTCTTTCCCATCTACTTCCCAGATCCTATCACCATGGATTTACCCGCTATTTCCCCGCCTTTCGGTTCTATCTCAGTACCAGATCTATGGAAAGCAGCTCCTTTGGTGAGTGACCCAGCCTAATGTGTGCCATTGCAAATGAGGCTGTCCTTAATTAGTGTAGGGAACCAAGCAAACAGGAGGGGGAGCACTCATACACATCTCTTACATACACTTAGTCGTTGACTCACGCGCACACACTGAATGTCCTGGCTGATTCATGTTAATGCTGTAATTCTAGCCACCTCTCCTTTATATTTACAAAGAGACTTTTTCCCATCTTGTTTTCTTTTGTAAATAAATGGCCTAAGGGTGGGCAACAGAGCTTTAGACTATTCTGAATGGATTTTTGATGGGGAAGAGACTCAAAGTAATATCACTTTTTGCAAGTACATACTATGGACGAAAAAGTAGCTCACTGAAAAGCTATATTGCGCAACACTACAAATAAAATCCCATAACTTTTTAAAACACAGTTCAAACAATTTGTCAATTTTGAAATTTGTGTAAAATTGTTCTATTAATGGCTAGATAATTAGCTAAATAGCAAACAGTAGTCAATTACCTACTCACTTGCATGATATTTTGCAATGTCATGTGCATGCCATCCAAGACTAGTGTTGGTTAAATCAAAATCTCTAGGAGCCTGCTACAAGCTTTGTAGACTTAAGGTATTTGTTGTATGGTGAAATAATGTGGAAAATATGGCTTGTATTTAAATGTTAAAATGAATTGTTTGTTGATTAAATATATTAACATGTTTATTAATTCATAAATCTATATAGGCACTGTGCAGTAAGGAAAACTGGCCTGTAGGATATGAATAGGATGCAGGATGCAATGTAAACTAATGGTTTCCACTAGTCAGCATCCCAACCTGACCCCCTGAACCCCAGCTGGCATGGTGTACAACCTCCACTGCTCCAAAGACATATTTCTTTCAGGAACCATATCAACAGTTTTAATATTCCTTTAATTTGCGTACCTATCATATACCGTCATTGACCAAATACCCCCCCCCCCTCACCACTCCTTTTTCTTCATTCTTGCTCTCCCTCCCTCATCTGAAAGTTCTCACCCATTTCTTCATCTCCACAGCCCTCCATCTCCTGTCTCCCCCCTTTCCCAAAAACACTCTCGGATTAACTTTAACACTATCTGCTGTCTAAAAGCTAGAGCCTGCCTCTGTCAGTTCTTCTCCAGCTCACCACTAAAGGGACACACACGTCTCTCTGCTCTCATCTTGAGATCACTTTTACAAATCTCTTACTTCCTAAGCCAGAAGACAAAACACGCCGCAGGCTCGGATTGGGCTTGATTTGCTGGTCTTGTTTTCCTCTGTAATCCTGCATACCTGGACTTGCAGAGTGCTCTTGTGTGAAGGGGGTTTAAGGAAGCCTTTCTTGGGTGTCTTCCCCCTCCCCTTCCCTTTCCCCAGTTCCAGCACAGAACCTGTCCACTTCTAAAACAGTGTGGATGGTACCCAGTTTGATGGGACTGGAAGGCTGATGCCACAGGTGAGGTGCTGAGCTTCTGTCTTCTGAAGACAGGTGAGTCGATACCAATATTTGTCCTATTCCTGGCATAGCTCTGGTTAATTTGTTAGCAGTACGCTGGTGATGCTGTAGCCTTTAAGACAAGCCTCTAAGAAGTATTATCCGCCTTTCTTCATCCCTGACTCAGGTTCTCAGCTTCTGCTTCTCCCTCACTTTTTATCCCTTTCCTCTCTGCTGTTTGGGATCACACTTAATGTGTGAATAAGTAAATCATCGCTTTATCTGGTAATAAGTAGCCCAGTGATTTTGATAACATCTATCTCTGGCTTTGATGTGGGTCTTAATCTGTTGTCAAGAAGACAACTTGTTAGAGATCAGTTTCTCATGGGGTTAGCCAACTAAACCCTGTTTGAGAGATGAAGAGATGGATTTACCCCTCTGGCATTTCTCACAATCTCTTGCGGTACACTTGGGATTTCCACCTAACACTGGTTTCAACTGTAGTCAGTTTCATCTCAGAGTACATCACGCATGACCATGTGGTCCAAACACCACATGCTCTTTGGAAGACTAGGTTTCAGTTATGTTGGAAGGTGGGGAATTGTAGTCATTTGTAATGAGGGGAGTTACTACTCTGTCTGCTGGAGGAACTCTGGCATCAATAAAATGACTCCCTGAGATTTATATAATAAATCATATGAGTCCAGTGGCTACATGCAATTTAGATCTGATTTGATTTAATGTCAGTTGTTCATGTTATATATGAGGAACTGTGATCAACAAATTTTCATACTCTGTTACCAAGGAATAACAGAATGCCTTATAGGCCACATGTATTTAGTCAGTGATACACTTTTTGTTGCTTTATTTTTTTTACTCCATAACATAGGACCGGATGATGAAAGTAATTTTCATTAATGATGAATATAAAGTTAATGTGCAGAGGTTTAATTCAACAGCATTTCATTTTTACAGAAGGTACAGAAGCAGGACAAAGAATCTTCTTGCACAAGACAGATCTAAAAACAAACAAACAAACAAACAAACAAAACCCCCACTATAATGCTTTTCAGAGCCAAAAATATCCGAGCCACATGGCATGAGGTCACAAAGAGGAATGTCTAGTGTCCAGGGATGTCAGGGCCGGAGTGCCTAGAGTCTAGTAGAGTTTGTAGATGTTTCTGCTCAAATAGACTTTATCTATAGCTTAGTGGTTAGCACGTTTGCCTCACACCTCCAGGGTCCGGGGTTTGATTCCCGCCGGGGCCATGTGTGTGCGGAG
>JAOUWY010000048.1:8475157-8494567 GCA_025728095.1 Prietella phreatophila | reverse complement strand
AGAGTGAAAGCACCGGCAGCATTCAAAAGTGACCAAAACATCAGCCAGGAAGCATAGGAACTGAGAAGTGGTCTGTGCTCACCACCTGCAGAACCACTCCTTTACTGGGGGTGTAATTGCCTATAATTTCCACCTGTTGTCTATTCCATTTGCACAACAGCATGTGAAATTGATTGTCGATCAGTGTTGCTTGCTAAGTGGACAGTTTGATTTCACAGGAGTGTGATTGACTTGGAGTTACGTTGTGTTGTTTAAGTGTTCCCTTTATTTTTTTGAGCAGCGTATGTCCAGTCTTATCTGCAAAGGGCTGGTGTAGGGGTAGGTTTTCATTCCAATCAAGTAGGAGCCACACCTGATTAATTAGTTGATCTTGGCTTTCAATAGAGTATCAGGTATGGCTTCTGCTTGGTTAAAATGAAAATGGGCACCCACATCAGCAATTTCTGTATAACTAGTAGCTAATGTGACTATTAAATGATATAAAAATAGAGAAGGGGCACTTTACACTGTAAACTTAGGGGTTGTTTTGGCTTTTCATCCCGATCTAATTCAGTAAATTCTGGTGTGGTTCATGTGACACTGCTGCCTAGAGGACATGCTCACATTATGGGGAAGTATTAAGCTTCCACTCTGTGCAAGTGTTTGTGCACAACATTTTTCAATGTTTTCAGAAGTATTAATCAGCCCTAACTCATTTTTCATATTCAGGGCGGTTTTATCGACGTGGAGAGGTGTTCTGGCTGTCAGACCAATGTTCGCAGCGTTGCAGATGTCTGGATTTGGACAACGAAATCATTTGCAAGGAGGCTCCATGTGCCCAGTTGGAGACATGTGAACAGCAAGAGGGAGCATACTACTGCCAGCCTACCCGAACCAGCACCTGTGTGGTGTTTGGAGACCCGCATTATCACACCTTTGATGGCTTTCTCTATCACTTCCAAGTAAGACTGAATGTGCCTGATTTTGGAAAAGGTATTGCCTGAGTTGTTGTGCATGTGCTGGTCTGGACATATTCTTGATTTGTACATGTAAACCCCAAGAACATAAGCAAGTTATTCTCTTAATGTTGTGATATGTTCTCCATTTTTATTCTGTCCATTTCTACAGGGTACCTGCTCTTATCTTCTGGCTCGTCCATGCTGGGAGATGCCTGGTCTCCCATTTTTCAGTATTGAGGCTAAGAATGAAAATCGTGGCATGACTTCTGTGTCCTGGTTGAAAGATGTCACTGTGGAGGTGTATGGCCATCGAGTTACACTACCAAAAGCACCTCTGGGCACTGTAAAGGTGGGTTTCTGTTCCTCATATTTCTGCCATAAGTTGCATAATAGAAGGTAAATGGCCTACAAAATCAATGTTACATTTACTCAGTTCTCATTTATGGTTTCAGGTGGACAGTCTCTTGAAGACTCTCCCTGTCCAGCTCCAGTTAGGGGCTGTTAAGGTATACCAGTCTGGTCTCGCAGTTGTCTTAGAAACTGACTTTGGTCTCTTGGTAACATATGATGGGCAGCACTATGCTTCCATCTCCCTTCCCAGCTCCTACTTCAACAATACTTGTGGCTTATGTGGTAACTATAATGATGACCCTGCTGATGACCCTGTGTTGCCAGATGGTTCTTTAGCAGATAGCGTTGTTGAGTTGGGTGGTAGTTGGCGAGCGGAAGACACTGATTTTCGTTGCACAGATGGGTGTGCTCAGAACTGCAGCTTGTGTGAACCAGCAGCTGAAGCTTTTTATTTTCGTCCTGATTACTGTGGACTCATAAACAAGACTGATGGGCCATTCCGAGACTGTCGGGCTGTGGTGGACCCCACTGCATTTGTCTACAGTTGTGTGTATGACATGTGCAGCAATCGTGACAACATCACAACACTCTGCCAGGCTATACAGGCATATGCTTTAGCATGCCAAGCTTTGGGAGTAAACATCAGACCCTGGAGGTCACGTACATTCTGTGGTAAGTCATTCCATGCTTCATGTATATTGAATGTTTCATGAAATTAAATATTGATCTTACTACTTTCATAAAAAAATTATGTTTTCAGTGTTAATCCATTACATCTTCAATATCTAGTCTTTAATTGCCACTGTTTTTAGCCTTAACATGCCCAGAGAACAGCCACTACCAAGTCTGCACAAATGCTTGTCCCCCTTCCTGCTCCGAACTGACCTCCCACCTATACTGCACACATCCGTGCACAGAGGGCTGCCAGTGTGACCAGGGCTTCGTGCTGAGTGGAAGCCACTGTGTCCGTCTCTCTGGTTGTGGTTGTGAGCGCAACGGCCTGTACTATGCTCTCAATGAAACCTTTTGGGTAGGTGAGGGGGGTGAGGTGGGCAGTGACTGTTTCCAGCGCTGTGTATGTGGCCCAGCGGGTGAGGTCTCCTGCTATAATGACTCCTGCCAAGACAGCGAGGTGTGCACAGCAGAAGTGGGGTTGCTGGGATGTTATCCTCGTAGAGAGGCCATGTGTTCATTATCTCAGACGTACATCTTAGCAACCTTCGATGGGTCGTCCATGCCATTCCCAGATGAGAGCTCCTTCTACCTGGTAAAGACTATGGGGCGCCTGCCAGCCAATGTGTCAGCAGTGGAGGTGAAGATTGGAAGAAAGTTGGTGAATAAGGGTCCGACCTGGAAGAGGCCTGTGGTTATCAGGGTTGCATACCTGGAGGCACAGATTGGTGGCTCTGATTTTGACCTTGTTAAGGTTTGTGGAATTCAAAATTCATTTAAAATATTTTAATTTGAACAATTACCCATTAAAAGCATCTATGCTTTTTATAAGATGTAAGGTGTGAGCAGTGTAGTTGAGGATCTGCTGAGTAAACTTAGCATGTGAGGTCAAATAACAATGTTACCTCTCCTGTCTCTCCTTAGGTAAATAGTGAGCAAGTTGTTCTTCCATATGTCCACCCAGTGGAACCGCTTATCGTGTACCGTGCTCCTAACAATGCTACTGTAGTGGAATGGACCGGTCTTGTTCAGGCCCGTTACTCCCGCCAAGGCTTTCTCAACATCACCCTCTCCACACTGTTTTACAACTCAACCTGTGGCCTCTGTGGTTTCTTCAATGGAGATCCAGCTGATGACTTGCGTTTGCCGAGTGGCCGCCAGGCTGACACGGCTGACCAGTTTGTTGAGGGCTGGAGGGCCATTGCTGATGACCTAACATGCAATGGCGACTGTGATGATCTTTACCGCATGTGTACAGACCTGCGGCTATACCAGAGCCCCTGGCTCTGTGGCAACATCAATGACCCAGGGAACAGCTCGTTCCTGGCCTGTCACTTAGCTGTCAACCCCTCGCCGTTCTTCAGGAACTGCTTGTATAACATGTGTGTGAAGGAAGGTAACCGCTCAGCTTTGTGCTCATCCTTGCAGGCCTATGCTTCAGCCTGTCAGGATGCTCAGATCAACTTGGGGCCCTGGAGGAGTGCCACAAACTGCCGTAAGAAATATTTGACCTCTAAAGGCAGTATTATATCAGTAGTGTTTTAGTTTTGCAGTGGTTTTGATATTGTCTTCTCTGTTCCCTGTCCAGCTCTGCCATGCCCAGAAAACAGCCACTTTGATGAGTGTACCACAGCATGCCCACTGACTTGTGAAAATCTGGATGAGCCAGAGGAGCCCTGCCCATACCCTTGCTCCGAAGGCTGCCAGTGTGAAGAAGGCTTTGTGCTCCGTGATGGGCTTTGTGTACCCCGCAGTGACTGTGGCTGCTTTTACCTTGGCCGTCAACTAGCCACCAATGACACATTCTGGACTGACTGGGAATGTCAAGAATGCTGTTTCTGCAATGGGACAGACAACAGTGTCTACTGCAACTTTTCGCCATGCCACCCTGAGGAATACTGCCAAGAGACTGATGGGCTATTTTTTTGCCAGCCTCGGACTGAGGCTCTGTGTGCGGTGGCTGGATATGGGCATTTCCTGCCTTTTGGAGGTGTCCCATTTGACCTTCAGAGCAGCTGCACACTTCATTTGGTTACCACAGAGTGTGGGGGGCTGGATGAAGTTGAGGACATACATGGGGAGTTGGATGGCAGTTTCAGTGCTGAGATAGGACCAAGGGACCTGCCTCAGTTCCAGCTTTCAGCCCGGAATGAGGAGAGAGATACAGGGCAGGCCATCTGGGTGCAGGGTTTTGTGTTGGAGGTTTATGGATATGAGATTGAGGTGTCAAGGAGCTTCAAACATACAGTCATGGTGAGGAATAGATTTACATCTACACTTTGATACATGTCATAATAAGAACAAAGCTTTCTGAATTAAACCCTTTCTTTCTCAGGCTCACATGTGTAATTTCCCTTATACCAGGCCCTACAGCTGCACAAGAACACAAAGCCATTGAATACTGACCATTTCTACAACAACTTCTGTTCGGCGAAATATTTCATAATAACAAGAATTTGTCTCTAATGGTCATATTTTCTGGATGTCAAGCACTTATTATGTCGCAAAGTTATTTTTAATCAAGCAGACAGAACTGAAGACAAAGAAACATGTGAGGGAACAGGAATATCGGATTACAATCTATGTCTGTTAACAAGCTGGAGTAAAGTCACACAAAACCCATATTTGAGTGATAGCTGGAAGACGTTCACAACAGTATCTAAAGATCTGAGGGACTTTAGATCAAATAAAGATAGAGAGAACAGAGGAAAGATGCTGAAAATTGTTCTCTGGACCTCTCTATGTAATACAAGATCAGAGAAATAAGAGATAGATGGAAGGAAAAGAAGAAGACTGATCAATTGTGCTCACATTACTGCTAACAGTAGAAATAGTGGAATGGAAATAATGATGACATTTTATAATGTGACTACCTTTCGATTTATCTTTACAAGGTAAATAAAGAGCGTTTGTACCTGCCTCTGAAATTGGGCCCAGGGAAAGTCAACATATACACTCTCGGATTACAGTTACTAGTGGAGACTGACTTTGGACTGAAGGTATAGTAGCATCTTTACTTAATATCACTGTGCTTAGAAAGAACCAAAAGTTTAACTTTGAGTCACTTTAAGATTCACTAATTCATCTAGTATAAACATGGGGTCTACTAGTAATACAAAAGCACAGGACTGTTTCTAACCATCTTTACTTCTTAGGTGGCATTTGACTGGAATACACTACTTCTGCTTTCTCTGCCCCGGAGCATCTTTAATTCCACCTGTGGTCTGTGCCAAGGAATGCCCATCTCTGGTCCTGCCCTTAGTGTTAGCGAATGGGGCATGATGTGGGCAGAGCGGGACACCTTCTGTCAAGTTGGATGTGGTGATTCCTGCCCACGCTGTGGATTAGTTGAAAGAGGCCTGGCAGCAGATGTTCCTGTGCAGACAGTGGATGCCATCAGCAACAATGATATTGAAAAAGCTATCCCAGGAAACCGTTTCCACTTGGCTGAGGGTTTGTACGTTTATGTGGAACCAGAGGCAGTGAGACTGTGTGGACTTATTATTGACCGTGGAGGTGTGTTTGCACGGTGTCACAGCAAGGTGGCACCAGCATACTTTTACCAGAGCTGTCTGCAAGATACATGTGTGGACCAGGGAGCACAAGAAACCATCTGTAATTGGTTGCAGATATACGCTAGTACCTGTCAAATCCAGGGGTTGTCTATGATTGGCTGGCGGAGCTCTACTCCATGTGGTGAGACACACAATCAACTTGCGCTTGCAGTCATAAATGCATAGTGTACTGTACACAATGAAACACACACACTTTGAATTTTTAGTTTCACCCTGACTGAAGTTTTACCTTGCATAAACACATACTTGACTTTTTTTTTTTGAGCTACCTCACTACACAGTAATGCACTGAACGCTTTCTGCCATCATCCGTGTGCATGTGTCTTTGTGTGCGCATGTTTCTAGTGCTGTCATGTTCAGTTAACAGCCATTACTCCAGCTGTATGATGGTATGCCAGCCCCAGTGTGCTCCAGCACGAGGCCAGAGAGACTGCAACCAGCACTGTGTGGAAGGTTGCCAGTGTGATCAAGGTTATGTGCTCAATGGCAAAAGCTGCATCCTTAACCAGAACTGTGGCTGCTATACCGACAGCAAATACTATGAGGTGAGAGAGGTCTTTGAGGTGGGCATGGCATATTTCAAGGGCATAAAGAGATTATTCAAATAGGCAGAACAAAGAACAACATTGTGGCTTATTGTAGATGGGTGCTTTAAGTGTTACAAGAGCCACAGTACAAGTGTGTAAGGTTCTATATGTTTCAGATGTCACAATGGAAGATGGTATTAAAGTACAATAATGTTATTGTGATGGCAAAGAATATAAGACCATCACCATTTTAGGTGAAGGTGCATTAAATCAATCCAGTTCAGGATTTTGGGCATGCATTGCACAATTAAAATATAGTCAAATAATAGCAAAATCAAAGTTCAAAGTTCTGAAAGCTCTACAAGCCTCTACAGTTCTCACTTTGTCTCCTGCTCACCTTAGCCTAAGCAGTTGTTTTGGAACAACGATTGCACCAAGCGTTGCCAGTGCATTGGCCGCAACTTGATCCAATGTGACCCTCGCCGCTGTAAGGCTGAGGAGGAGTGTGTATTACGCCATGGCGTCCGTGGCTGCTTTGCCCGTCGCAACCAGCACTGTGTGGCATCAGGTGGCGGTGTTTTCCGCACATTCGATGGTGCTTCCCTCCGCCTGCCTGCCTCCTGTTCCTTTGTCCTGTCTACTATCTGCCACAAGTTGCCAGAACTCTCCTTCCAGCTCATTGCCAACTTTGACAAGTGGAGCACACCCAATCTTACCACCATCTCTCATGCCTACCTCTACATCAATGAGGAGAATATCCTCATCTCTGGCAACACTGTTAAGGTCTGTAAACTTTAAAAATCGTACTAATGTTAAGTCTCCATTGCTCTTACAGATGGAAAGAAATCATGGTTGTCATAGTAATTTCTCATTGCTATTTATAGTTATGGGGAAACGTTGATGTTCTGTTCACTATGTAACTTCAATTATTAGCAACTTAAACTATTTATGGAAATAGGCAAACAAAACCTAATTCATCTTCCTTATGCCAGGTGTGTGTGGACAAAGGATAGTGTAAATAAAGAATGAATGTTATACCCACTAAGACGACCTTCTTTTCAAAATTTACGTACATATTTATGACTTGAGCAACGATGATATGATATAAGCAACTGTCCATTATGATACTGAATTGCCCCTGCCCCTCACTCTTTTTAGGTAAATGGTACCCCAGTGTCTGTGCCTTTCGTAACAGGCCTGATGACCCGCGTCTCCACATCTGAAGGTTTTCTGGTGATCGACACGCCACAGGACATCCAGGTCCGATATAACCGTTTCAACACACTTAGTATCACCATGGGACCACGGCTACAGAACAAGGTGTGTGGTTTGTGTGGAAACTTTAATGGTGACCCCACTGATGATTACATCACCTCTCGTGGCAAACCAGCACTTAGTGCACTGGAGCTTGCACAGAGTTGGAAGACCAATGGTATGCAGAACAGGTGTGTGTCTTTTTTATGACTTTTTATGTCTCATTCTTTCTAATAATTCTCAGACTTTCTCTCACCCTCATGATCATTTATTTCTTAGTCCACTCACTTACTCTCTCTTTTTGTTTAGATTTGTCTAAAAATTGCTTTCATTTTTTCAAACTTTCTCTCTCTTCCCCACTCTACCTATGTGTATTTGCAGCTGTGATGAAACTCAGTATGTGGCTTTGGCCCAGTCCTGTGATAACACAGACATTTTGGAGCTGCAAGGTGAGGACAGCTGTTTGAAACTTACCCAGCCAAAGGGCTTTTTCCAGCCGTGTCACGGCCTTTTGGACCCACAACCGTTCTACCAATCCTGCTACCTGGATGGCTGCTACAACCACCGCAGGGCACAGGTTTGCGGCTCTATGGCTGCCTATGCTGAGGCGTGCCGCTCCTTTGGCACACTCACCACCAAGTGGATTGCCCAGGAGAACTGCTGTAAGGGCACACTGCCACCTACCAGACAGGAGGGAGAAGTGTGTTTGTGGGAGGTAATGGGTGGTGGGACAAAAGCATGAAGAGATTACTTTAACTCTGACTTGCAAAAATTTCCAATTTCCCAATAACTGTATGAGGCAATTTTTTTAACAGTAAATTATGCATTAATGCTATAATGACTGGGAGAGACATGCTACCTAACTGACTGAAATATAGGCCAGAGGCTGGCATCTCTGATATAAAGCATTAACAGCTCCGTAACGTCAACATTATCACAAACTCAGTATATATACAGAGCCCTCCAAAATTATTAGCACCCTACATGAAAATGAGCAGACTATTGTGTAAAATATATAGAACATAACTGGAACTTTCTGCCTTTTATAATGTAAAGTATCCCTGAGATTGCACACATGTAAAAACCCTTTTATCCTTCATTAACAAAACCAAAGAACAAAGAACTTTCAACACAAAAGACAGAGGTGGTTTATGACTTGCCTAAAACAACAACAACTCATGCAATCTAGTAAGTACCAGGATATTTAAGATGAAACCCTGGTTGCTTCTGCCAGGAGGTTCAGACTTGACTATTGATAGAGCAGTCAAGAAGAGGATGAACCAGATATAATTCCAAATCAACACAAAAACTGCTATAGAAACATAAACTCAGTGTTTTGCAATGATTATATCAGTCACTGGATTTGAAGACTACTGAAAACCTGGGGTCTGAATTGAAGAAGGAAAGTCCACATGCACAAAATATTCTGCATGGAGGAGTGGACCAAGACAAGGGTCTCCAAACTTTTTCAGACATTTTCACTAGCATGACTAGCCAGCAACCTGTATCATTAAGTTAACTATGTAGTGCACAAAAATAATTTCATTCTGGCTTTGTAACATTAGCCAGGTTAACTTTCTGAGCATGCACTTCACATAAAATCTAAAACACTATAGATTTAATACCTGGTGTTGGATATACTGTTTAGCAGATTAGCACTAATATGGCTGTGTCCAAGATGGGGGGAAACCTAGTTTAACATTAGCAGAGACTGTAATAAAACTTTGAATGTTGAACATAGTATTACCTTATTATATATTTTTGTATTATATTTTTTTAAATCTTATTTTACCTTATAACTTCTAGTGAAGTCATATTGGCTAATGTAGAAAATCCATGAACATGGAAAAACGAAAAGTTTAACCCTGGCTATTTACTGGATTTATTAATAATATCATCTTTTCTCTCACATCTGCCCATCTGTGATCTATATTGGCATAGCAATGAAAGTAGTGAGCGTGTGTGTGTGTCTGTGTGTGTGTGCTAACTTTGTGCCTGGACCTGTCTTTAGCAGAATGGATCTATGACCCCTGTGCAGGGGAGATCTGCACAAACAACACATGTGAGCAGGAGAATGGAGGAGACCTGTGTGGCTGCCCAGAACTTCCCAGCACAGAAATTAGTAAGCAGCATGACTATTTTTGAGACCTAATACCAGAGTCCATTAGTCCTCATATCAGAGACATTATCCTTATTTTCTTTTCTCCAACCCAAAAGTAGCAGACAGACTTCATGACCCTTAACCTATTTACTATATACAGTGAAGATAATACAAAGGATTCAAAGGATATCAAGCTACATATCAAGCTATATTCCATACTAGTTTCTTTAAAGGAGAGGGAACATGCTGGTTAATACCTTAGCTAATACATCTTAAATTGTTACCTCAGGATGTAGGTGCTTATACTGTGGCTACAATTATATCTAAATTCAAATGACGTGGCTAAGCGTGACAAGCAGGCAGCTTTTATATGCTGAAACGTCAAAAGGGAAAGGATGAAGCATGAAGACCCAGAGAACGCTATTGCCACTGTAAAATTGAAGCTACTTTCATTATATGGGTTTTGTGATTATCTTTCCAGAAACAAGTTTTTAAATTGGATAGGGTGACCATGTTGTGGTTTTTCAAAAAGAAGATAGTGTTACTATGAATGCAAACTTTAATACACTAATCAATATTAGATGCCCATGAGTGTACCTTCTGCCATCATTTATACATTTGAATGACCATGTAATATGAAGCAATGGGCATGGGCATTGTTTTGACTCAGGACAGCTGTCATTTCCTGCTATTGTCAATCAACTGGTTGATGCTGTACACAAAAGTGTTCACTGAGAGTAGGCTAATGGTTGAGAGGCAGGAATTTGGCAAATAGTTGCTGCCTTTTCGTGTGTGAGAAGGCGAGAATTACAGAGAGGAGTTAAGGCAATGCAAACATGCGCACACATGATGCAATATTAGAACATTTTCTCAAATTTAGAAATTCTGGACGGGACGCTTCTTTAAGATCCAAAAAAGAGGACATGTCTGGGAAAAAGAGGACATATGGTCACCCTACCGTTGGTTTTGTCAAACAAACCGGTTACCGCATGCAGCCTTCATCACTGGAATATATACTCAGCAAAAAAAGAAATGTCCTCTCACATTCAACTGGTTTTATTTTCTGCTAATTTCTTAACGTGTAAATATTTTTATCAATGTAAAAAAACATTCAACAACTGAGACATAAACTGAACAAGTTTCACAGATATTTGACGAACAGAAATGGAATAATGAGTCCCTGAACAATGGAGGGGGCAATATCAAAAGTAACATTCAGTATCTGCTGGCCACCAGCTGCTTTAAGTACTACAGTGCATCTCATCCTCATGGCCTGCACCAGATTGGTCAGTTATTGCTGTCAGATGTTTCTCCCCATCTGATGGTCTGGCCATATCTGTAGTTCTCATGCCTCCCTGCAGCAGGCCTATGGCATGTTCATGCAGGTGAGCAGGACCCTAGGCATCTTTCTTCTGGAGTTTTTCAGAGTCAGTAGAAAGGTCTCTTTAGTGTCCTAAGTTATTGTAACTGTGACCTTAATCACCTACTGCTTGTAAACTGCTAGTGTCTTAAGGAATGTTCCACAGGTGCATGTGCAATAATTGTTTATGGTTCATTGAACAAACATGAAAAACATTGTTTAAACCCTTTCCAATAAACATCTGTAAAGCTTATTTGGATTTTTATAAAATTATCTTTAAAATACAGTCTCCTGAAAAAGGGATGTTTCTTTGTTGCTGAGTTTAGTTAGCGAGCTGCTGCTAGAGACAAGGCTAGGCTTCTGCTATGTATATGGGTTCATCAACACTAATACTTGTCACACTGTACGAGATGATTCTAATAACTTCTTGACTGAATTCTTTAACAGACTGCGAAACCGTGTTTCATTGTCAGATTATATGATAAATTTGCAATTAAAGAAAATTACTACATTCTGTTTGCGTCATCAATAAGCATGTACAGAAAATGGTAAGATAATAAGGATATTTTTGCTATCCATAAGCATATTTCCTTTACATTTTGCCATTGCCACTACCATAGTTGTAGCTGTCCTTTGAGTTTCACGTCACCCTATGTCGTCTTCTTGTTACGTTTTAGAAGTGGTTACACTGAGACTAAAAGCAAACAAATAAAGTAATTAATTAAATAAAAATACTGACACAGCCAGACCTTTTGTTGTTGGTTGTCTTGGTCACAATGGCACTAAAATCGACCGCCAGTCTCAGCACTCCGAGTTGTCTTAGTCTGCGATGTGTCAGAAATTGGTTGTGACTTCAGATAGCTTGGTGGGACATATTTATGGGGCACTGTTTATAGAGCTGCAAAAATGAATCGAATAAATCGATCATGAAAATCATGGTCAACAAATGTTATTATCAATGAGTTCGTCTGCATGGGGCATGTTTATTAATTGTGTTACTTCTGTTCTGAAAACACGCATTGGAGAGTACAGAACAAAATAAGTTGTGTCCCAAATGATGTACTATACACTTACACTATGCAGTACTGTCTCGTGTATGAATTTTATAAGGGTAGTATCGTCTCAAATGGAACCCTAGCGGTTTTTTAGTAACTGAAAGTATAAGCCATGTCCCAGTTGGTGCCACATGACATCAAATGCACGCAATGCAATGCCGCTAGCTTTATCAGAATACCCAGAGCCAACGACAGTTAATTTCTTCATTACTGTTCGTCAACGTTACCTTTTATGCCCAACATGACCTCATGATGAGTCACTATTAAATCCCCACCAAAGCGGAGCTTGTGTAGCACGGAAGCAAAACAGTGCTGCACAAGCACAAATTTATATTTATATCCAAAATGCTCCACTGTGTGCAAGGGGTTGGGGGCTAAAAAGGTTTAATTCGTGTTTAATTCAAGTTTATTAAATTCTGGCTCACCACACATACTACACAAAAATATAAGACCCAACCAAAAAAACCTGGCACCATATAGATAGACATGGACCTAAAACTGCCATTCTAGCGCTTACAGTGATGCTCAAATCTGAATGGAACTCATGCCAATGCAACATCATGCTAATTATCATTATTTCTATCTAGAATGGCCTGTATTAAGATTACATGCAAAACCATTAAAGAGTATGTCTAAATAAACATTACACAAATGTACCAAATAAGCTAAGCCTAAGAAACACAAAGTCACATTCGCAAATTTTTTATATCCACATACCAAATCTTCACATTAACAAACAGTTGTGTTAATGTAAAGTTTTAGTTTGAAGTTCATATTTGTAACAGTGATTTTATTTCAATTAACAAAAAATGGTACTGAAAGTTTGCCATAAAAAATTAGGCCAATTAATCGATTATAAATAATAGCTAGTTGCAGCCCTAATTGTTTACTCCCTCGCACAGTACAGTGTATGATGGCTGGTTTAATGCCATTGCAACAGAAGACAACAAATGACAACGTTCGGGCATGATCAAAATTTTTTTTATTGTGTGGAAGCATACTTTGCGATGCCATAGGATGAACCAAACCTTGAGGGGCCAGCTACAAAAATGGTGAACTGTAAATGGTAATATCTGGGGGGAAATAATATTTTTCCTCATTTTCTGCACCAGACCTTGGTATGAGCTGATTGATAAGCAGAACATAGTGATTCCCTTTCATTGCAGATCTAATGTTAGAGGATCTTCATTGTATAATCTGACATGGAGGATGCATGTTATCTGCTATAGTATTGAACCAGGATTTTATTGGCATCATCTTGTATCGTGTGATTGTAATATGAGCTTTGACCCAAAATTAGACAGCTCCTGTCATGGAAATTTACTGATGATGAACTAAAATTTACTGATGATGAACTTTAAGGTTTTGGGCTCTACAGATATAGGGCATAGGGTGTATAACTGTTTTGTTATGCAGTGAATAAGAGCACAAAAGCAATTTCTATAAATTTGGTTTGTGACATTGTCTGTAGTTCAAAGCTCCTGTTATGCTTGGTTATGGTCACTCGCATGTGTAGTTGCCAAAACAACCTGACAAAATGCAACCTGGCAATGTATATTTTTAATATTTGAAAAAAATCAAGACCTCAAAACAAGACCACATTCACGAGATAAAATTTCTGTTTATTTAATTGTAAATAACATTGTAACATTGTAAGTTCTATTGAACAGGTGAGGATGACATTATTCAAGCTGAGGTGACATGCAAACATGCTCAGATGGAAGTGTCTATCTCAAAGTGTCGCCTCTTCCAGCTTGGCTTTGAGAGGGAGGATGTGCGTATCAATGACCAGCGTTGTTCTGGCATCGAGGGTGAAGACTTTATCTCCTTCCACATCAACAACACCAAAGGCTATTGTGGCTCCATAGTGCAGGTGCACCAACCCTTCAATACCTAGCATAACAGTTTGAGACATGCAAATACATGCAACACTGGAAAGTTTGCAAGCTACAGTATGTAATCAGTTCTTTAGCCAACAGACAAGCTTATTTAGATAAATATTACATTTATTCTATATTTTAGAAAGCCAGTTGATGTTCTCTTTCTTCTAACACACTACATTCAGTCCACAAAGGCCTTGATAGTTAGCTGATAAGTTGAAAGTTGTATTAAATGAGACACAATGCTAAATACTGTAGTAGTGCTTTTACTCTTCAGGAATGGAGTGTGACATGAGAGTGCTATGCTTTATTGCATGTGGAACATGATGAATAGGGTATAGCTTTTCACGATCTATTCAAGTATACAAGTTTGAAATAGAACTAAAACTTGATAGTTATATGTACATTTACAGCATTTGACAGCATTAATTATATAGAGTCATTTATAGAATGGCCTCGTGCTAATATCATCATGCTAATGCAAACAAGTCAGGCTCTAAGAATACCTGTTGTATCTAAGATAAAACCCCATTAAACAGGATTTAGCATAATGAGCAAGTACAGCAACAAAAGCAATACATGTGGAGGGTTTTCTCTTTGTTTGTTTGTTTTGTTATTTTTTTGCTTTGTTTTTATTACAAATGAATGTGTCCTAGGCAATTTAAGAATTACAATTTAGGTTCCAAGAGTCTATCTTCACTATATAGAAGTTTCATTTCCTTATTAACATTATTAACAAATGCAAAAATTATTGATAATAGTCTTCATTTTTCAAGTGTTATTTAAGCTTTTAATACAATGTTAGTTGTAACCAATAATGACTAAATTATCAGTCCTAGTCATAATATGTTATAATCCCTACTGCTTTCAGTTAAAGTCGAGCAACTTTTGACCCATATTAGTGAAGAGAAATGTACTCTTGTTTGGAAAATAGAATTTGTCAAAGTCATAGTTGTTTTCCAAGACAACTAATTAAATGAATAATGGTAATGGTACTTAGGACACTACTGGCTGGACACTACTGTATATAAAAGGATTGTGACTTCTAAATAGTGTAGTTATATAAATGAATAAATAAAATATGAACTTAACCATACTTTTAAATGTAAAACCCACTGGAACTTTATTATGAGTGTAACAATTTTCCATTTATATCTTGAAAATAAAGTAATGTAGTCAGCCGTAAACCGCTCGGTAATTATTATAATAGATTTGGCAGTCATTCGTTTCATCTTCTTCTTCTTCTTCTTCTTCTTCTTTTGTCTGTATTGACTTTGAGACTGTTTCTCATAATGCAGTCTTCATTATGCACTCATTCAGAGCAAATTATATCCTCTGAAAAAGTAATTCAATTCCAAACCACTGACATTGTGACTGCTCTGTGTTTGGTTCTTTGTATCCAGTCGAATGGCACGCACATCATGTACAAGAACACGGTGTGGATCGAGAGCGTGAATAACACAGGGAGTGTGGTGACCCGTGATAAGACCATCAATGTGGAGTTCTCTTGCGCTTATGAGCTGGACATTAAGATCTCCCTGGAGACAGTGCTCAAACCCATGCTGAGGTCAGAGGTCAACTGAGGTTATTAACCTAGCACAATGGCTCCATGATTGCACAAAGGCCTTATTCATGAGTCCTAACCTTGTGTTTGTTATAGTTGGTAGATGTATTTGACATTGGATCTCTGTTTGTCATAGTTTTGTTTTGATTTAACAAATAAGCTTGCAATGTATGTTTAAACCATCAGTCATTAAAAAAAAAAATTAACAGTAACTTATTACAGCCCCAAAATGCATTAAATAGCGATAACAATAGTTGTATTACTCATGCATTTGAAGAAGACTCGTGTTTTTGTTCCAGTCTACCGTACATCATTAAACATGTTGAAACATGCTCTCTCTTGCTCTCTTGCTGTCTCTCTCACACTCTCACTCTCTCTGATTCCACAGTGTAATTAACCTCACCCTCCCAACCCAGGAGGGGAACTTCATTACCAAGATGGCTCTTTATAAAAACGCCTCGTATCGGCAGCCGTACCGTGAGGGCGAGGTGGTTCTCAGTACACGAGACGTGCTATTCGTGGGCGTTTTTGTGGAAGGAGCCGATGACAGCCAGCTCATCCTCATAGTGAATATGTGCTGGGCCACACCATCACGCTATAGCAGTGACCGCCTCCGCTACATCATCATAGAGAGAGGGTGAACAAACACAAACACATGTGCACTATTATAGTATTTATGTTTTTAATTGTTGCTTAAGGATAGTAGGTATAGTAGGTAAATCAGGTATAGTAGGCAAAGTATAGTATAATGTATAGTAGGTATAGTAGGTAAAGTAGAATTGTTATACTATATACTGACTATACCTAGTAGGTATAGTAGGTAAAGTAGTATTGTTGCTTAAGGACAGTTACAGTATTTGAACCATTTTTTTTTCTGTCTTGGCACATTATTTGACAAATAATTTTTAAAAAAATTATTCCAGGACACAAAACTAGCAAGGACTATCAATACCATGTGTAACATACTATACACAAGAGATGTTTAGAATCTATGCACAGACTTTATTAACAATACCAAAACACTGTCGAAAATACAAAATAGTAGAGCAGACAGGAGTCAGGGTCATTGGCTTATCCTCTGGTTTTGGTGTTTTATGCCCAAAGAATAGTCAGGTATACACACAAAGGGTCTAACTGCATTCGAGACAATCAGGATAAATTAGGCTCAGAACTTACACACCTATGAGATTAAAACTTCGCAGTGACATGCTGAAAACTGTACATTTGTGTACTGTGAAATGAGATGAAAAGAAAACTGAAATCATATGTTGTATTAGAACTCCTTCTTAGTTTCCCTGGGGTAAAAATATGAGGTTGCACCCAGGGAAAAATGCATTTGAAGACTGTATACAAGGAAAATTCCCCCATACACATATGATTTGGGGCTGTTTTGTGGCTACCCTGAAATAGGGATGTGCTTTCTGTACAAGTATTAATGATCATTAATGTTCATTAACCTGTACAAGGTTAATGAACAAATATTTGGTTAACTACACATAGAGGTGAAAAACTTCTTTAATTTGGCCTTTTTCATATTTTCCCACTGACTTCATGTGGCGATGGAGCATAATGAATGCCTGAGTAATGATATCAGTATTTAAATATCAACACCTCAAACAGTTAAAAGGGTGATTACATGTACACACCCCTAATTTCAATTCCTGTGGCCTAGACTGAAGAGGGAAGTTCCTGTGCCCAAATCTAAAAGACCTTGAAATGTTCTGCTACAAGTGTATTTATGCTTGCTGATGTTACAGGAAGAGGTCAAATATTGTGTTTAAATAAAGCTATTCAGTTCCTAGTGTGAGTACGTTTGTCTCGCACCTCCAGGATCAGGGGTTCGATTTCCACCTCTGCTCTGTGTGCGCAGAGTTCACATGTTCTACCTGTGCTTCAAGGTTTCCTCCGGGTACTCGGGTTTCCTCCTGCAGGACAAAAACATGTGCTGTAGGTTGATTGGCATCTCTAAATTGTCCATATTGTGTGAATGTGTGTGCGATTGTGCCCTGCGATGGATTGGCACTACGTCCAGTGTGTCTCCCGCCGTATGCCCCGAGTCCCATGGCATAGGCTCCAGGCTTCCCCATTACTCTGTGAAGGATAAGCGGTACAGACAATGGATGGATGAAAGGATAGTTCCACTTGTGTTTATTCAAACTATCACTACTTGCATACATTTTCATTTTATATATACATTTTTGCTTATTTTTCTTAAGAGTGTAAATTGTGCTGGAGTTGATGTGCAATGAATCACACTGAATCTGTGAAAAAAACTACAATAAAATGGTATAATGGGTTAATCTCCTATTACTACACAGTTTAAATTTAGAAGTGTGACAATACTGACTGTTACTTACTTCAGCCAACAACAGCAAAAGACAAAATCTCTGCATTTTTATGAAAAACCTCATTTTTTCTGGATTCTAGACTTACTACCTGTTGCAAAATACTTAAGACACAGCCTTGTGATGTATATTCTTACTATAACAGTAGCCATTGTTGAAAGGGTCATGTGTCTCTACTGTTATATACTAATCCATGAGAGTATGTTGGTTTCAGGTGTCCCAACATTAAAGACAACACTATTGGCATGGCGGAGAACGGCGTGTCTCTGACCTGCCGCTTTCACGTCACTGTGTTTAAGTTCATCGGCGATTATGATGAGGTGCACCTTCACTGCGATGTCACCTTGTGTGACTCCGAGACCAATGCGTGCAAAGTGGTGAGAACACACACACACACACACACACACACACACACACACACAGGGCCTGTTTTTAATCCTCACTAGGTCAACATGTATGGACCTGTATGATACTAATTATTGAAGGATTCATTACTTACAATTATATTACAGCACTGTGGAAGGTGTGATTGGTTTTCTATAACAGCAGCTCTGACAGAAGTTCAGGCTGCAAGACAAAACCATATTAAGACACACCTGTTCTAATATGTCATTGTTTCCATAGTAACAACTTACACAGGGACTTGTATGGCAGATTCTACACATAAACATATGTAATTATTGTTATGTTGTCATTTTCTCTGAGATGAGCACACTTGAAAGGAGTCTCCTGTGTCAGAACTTTGTAACAGTCAGGTTTTCTGGTATGGGAAGATCTTCAAGAGGAGGATACTGCTGCTCCTCAGTAACAGCTGTATTGTTAATTACACGAGCGAGGGGAAAAAAGACTAGTGAGGAAATGGCTGTTTTTATGACCATAGTGTAAGCCAAAAAAAAAAAAAAAAAACACGTTCTAAGTTAAAACCATTATGTATTCTCTGCATTTTCATGATGTCGATTACAGACAGTAACCTAGCAAAGAATGGCCAGTTCTAAAATAAATTACAGAAAAGACAGAGTTGAGGTGAGTTCTGGTGTAATATCTAAATATCTAAATATCAGGCCAATCCATTTTCTTTAAAGCTGATTGATATTAGATTTAACTTATATATTTCACATCAATATTTCTCTTCTGTGGGCTTCACTCACACGTGTGAACCTCTACACCTGATAATGTTTATAACATCTTATTTCATGTCTCTGTGATGGCAGTAAATATAATAAATACTATTAATGAAATGATTTTCAGAGCACAATTACCTGTTAACTGTCTGATTCACATTTTCTAGCCATAACTGAGTTATCTCTTCTTATTTGTTACATATTCATTGCTGTGCAAACATTTCAGGCACCCTATTTTTTTTTAGTACAAGCTTTGTTATAGATGTTTTTTTATTTTATGACTTTAAAAACATAATGAAGGATGTTGGATTTTGCTGCAAAAATAAGAAGCAAGAGCAACAGTGAAAGTCTCCAGAACCATGGCTGGTTCTGCAAGTTGCTCAATGAAACTTACAGCTCATTTCATTATAAAACTGCACTAATTGTACCAAAGACTACTTTTTTTAATCACACCAAATATGGACTTTGTTTTATTTAGTACTGTTTATGGCTCTTTATTGTATTTTTTTTTAATGTAGAAACATTTAATTTCATTATTTTGAGTTCATCTTGGCGCACGGTGGCTTAGTGGTTAGCATATTCGCCTCACGCCTCCAGGGTCCGGGGTTCGATTCCCGCCGGGGCCATGTGTGTGCGGAGTTTGCATGTTCTCCCCATGCTGCAGGGG
>JAOUWY010000048.1:8445355-8462676 GCA_025728095.1 Prietella phreatophila | reverse complement strand
AAGACCAAAACAGAAAACACATGAGTCCATAGACAAAACCGGTGCCACAGCGCCCCCTGCCGGGCGCCCTGTGACAAACTGAAATTTAGGGTAGCCCTTTTTTTTATACCTTCATAATTTTGTTCAATGTTTTCTTGGCACACCTAAATGTTTCGCTGACAATAAAAATATATTTCTGACCAAAACGGATACTGAAAAAATAAAGCCTTATAAAGCCTTTTACAGTAACATCGGCCCGTTTGTACATCTTGGTGGACTTGTTTAACTGCATTTTAGAGCTGCACGGTGGAGATTTATTCATTACGTTACTTCTGTTCAGAAAACACACTTCGGAGAGTAAATACTGAAGCTGTGTCCCAAATGAAAAAAAGAAAATTGAAGCTTTGTCCCAAATGAAGTACTATACACTTACACTCTGCACAACTGTCTAGTGTTTATATTTTAGAAAGGTAATATCAAATCAAATATAACACTAGCGATTTATTTTTTTTACTAACCGGAAGTATAAGCCACGACAGCGCATGACGTCATACACACGCAAGCATTAGCAAACACCCAGAGTCACCGATAATGACTTTCTTCAGTTTACTCTGTCATCGTTACCCTTTATTCCCAACATGGCCTCAGTTACCATCAGACGGAGGCGAAATCGTCACGTGACTGAGGAAGAACGTGTGTAACCTCCAAGTCCTCTCAGGCAGGGGTCATTTTAAACACCGTGGAAATGTTTACATTTTGTTTATAGCCAAAATGCTCCACTGTGTGTAAGCGGCAGGGGAAACTGGTGCAAGCTGCTTAAAAGGTTTAGTTTAATTTAAGTTTATTGTCATTATATGCTATATTTGCATGTTTGCAGTGTAAATTCTGTCATTTATTATAACAGAAGTCATTTATTTGTAATGAGGCCACGTTGCTGATTGATCACGCGCAGTGTAGACGCGCTGATTGTTGACGTTGATGGTAAATATTGACATTTATGTTGGTTTTGTGATGTGGAATCAATGTGAATATACAGTAAGACATTACAGTCGTCATCTACTTTAATAGTAATACCTGCTCATTTATGCAGTTATCCAATCAGCCAATCATGTGGCAGCAGCACAATGCATAAAATGATACAGATACAGGTCAGGACCTTCAGTTATTGTTCACAACAAATATCATAATGAGGAACAAGTGTGATCTCTGTGACTTTAACTGTGGCATGTTGTTGGTGTCAGATGAGCTAGTTTGAGTATTTCTGAAACTACTGATCTCCTGGGAATTTAGACACACAACAGTCTAGAGTTTACACAGAATGGTGTGATAAACAAAAAAACATCCTGTGTGTGAATCTGGCACCCATCTGGCACCAACAACCATGCCACAGTTAAAGTCACAGAGATCACACTTTTTCCCCATTCTGATGTTTGATGTGAACAATAACTGAAGCTCTTGACCTGTATCTGCATGATTTTATGCATTGTGCTGCTGCCACTTGATTGGCTGATTAGTTAACTGGATAAATGTGCAGATATACAGGTGTACCTGTTAAGGTAGACACTGAATGTAGGTTTGGGCTTCTGTAAGTATAAATATGTTGTACTACACATGGGTGGTACAGTGGTGTTTATATAATTGCCAACTCACATCTCCAGTCTCCAGTTCAGTCCTAAGCTCGGAGTACTGAGTGTGTGTGTGTGTGTGTAGGGTTTCTTTACATGTTCTCACTACATGTGTGCAAGTTTAGTCCAGGTTCTTTGGTTTCCTCCCACTGTCCAAAAACATGCCAGGAAGTGGATTGGATGTGCTAAACTGCCCATAGGTGTGTGTGATTGTGTATGCATGGTGTCCTGCGATGACCTCCCATCTTTTTCCCAGTACTCGTGGCATAGGCTCCATATCAGGTATGACCCTGGTCATTATAAAACAGTTACTAAAGATGAATGAATGAATGAATGACTGTATAGTGATACAGGTGCAATGGGATTTTCATAGAATTATTAGCTAATCAGGTAAGAGATCTGGAGAAAAATATAGCAAGCTAGAGCTATGTGGTATAGTCTTACATTTTGCACAGTGAATGGAAACACTAGGTAGTATGTGAGTTTTAATTGTTCTGTTTTTTTTTTATTTTAATTAAGAAAACAAAAGAATGAAAATATATAGAGCAGCGCTTTTGAGCAGCAGTGCTTCTAAATGAATAACATGTCTGTTAAAGCAACTCCAAAGCAGTGACCATTTTCCACTAGTCAAACCAACTTGGCAGAACCACTATGTTTTTTTTCCAGTAGTTCCTGGAAAAATACTCAAAATTCCAGCGTTCAGTAATGTTCAGTTCTGTTCCAGAAGTTTCAGTGCATTCCAGAAACATCTGTCAAACGGCACGCTTCAGTAATGTTCAATTTTATTCCAGTAGGTTCAGTGCATTCAAGAAACATCTGTCAAACGTCATGCTTCAGTTATGTTCAGTACTGTTTCAGTATGAACAGTGTGTTCCCAGAAGACCAGAACATCAGTAGAAATCTCTTGAACTTGAATTATCTTGAGCACTTGAATACATTTTACTCAGCTGATACAATAAATGAACATGTTTTGTGTTGGTGCACATCACGGCCCAGGCTTCACTAGAGGGCAGTCTTTGTTTACTGATGCTGCTACCAGGTGTAATACCTCTCTTGAAGTAATGACACATTGCTGTACGAACTGAATAATTATACCTAAACAGATAAGAGGAAAATGCTGCATGGTATTGATATATATTTATATAATCCATGCAAATGGACCTAATAGAGTGTACATTTATAATGTAAGTAAGTATACCTGATATAGATTGTCTTAGAAATGAAATGATCATTCATTTAATTAACAGAATAAATCCAGCGCTATTAGCTTCCATGCAAGTAGCTTGAATTGTTCAGAGATACTACGTCTTTTACAGACATTGCAAGAAACTATTGTACAGTGCCAGGCCTGGCCAATTTCAGCACGGTTCAGTGCCAGGAGCAGTGTCCAGCCGAGTCTGCCATAAACAAGACTCGGTCAACATCACAGGCTCTAATTGAATGTCCCAAAACAGGAGATTTGACTGTTTTCTACATTTTGTGCATTCGTTCACTATCATATACTATGCATTATTGTAGCCTTATCAAAGAATAATTTTACACATTAGCCACACTAGTTAATGATAACACAGACTGAACTCTGTGTAACCAGTGTTATCACTACCTAATGTATTTAAAGTGTTGATGTTGAGCAATTCTTGAGCTATCTATCAGCAGTCTTTTGAGGCATTAGGATCTTTTACATGCCATGGTGCTTCCATGTGGTTTGTCAGATCTTGTATAAGAAAATAATATACTATATTTTACGTTATATACAGTGCCCTCCACTAATATTGTTGAACTTTTTGATCTTTTGTTTAAAAAAATTCACAAAAATACTCTGCGCTCATGGATATGAAACAATTGCAAATAAAAATTGAAAATAAAACACAGGTTTATCCCAAAAAAGAATCTTTGTACAAGTGTGCAAAAATTATTGCCACCCTTTTATTATTTCATTCAAAACTTTGAGCTACTTCCCTTTGCAAAGAGTCTTCTCCTATGATGCCTGATCAGGTTGGAGAATACATGGCAAGGGATTTGAGTTTTCAAGTCAGGAGACTGTGATGGCCATGGCAGAACTTTCAATTTGTGTTCAGTAAACCATTTTTGTGTTGATTTTGATGTATGTTTTGGATCACTGTCCTGCTGGAAGATCCAGCCATGGGCCATTTTCAGCTTTCTGGCAGAGGCAGTCAGGTTTTCATTTAATGTTGATATTTGATAGAGTTCATAATGTCATGTATCGTAATAAATTGTCCAGGTCATCTTTCAGAAAAACAGCCCCAAAACATTAAAGAGCCACCACCATATTTAACCATGGGCACAGGGCCATTTCTAGACATTTGGAGGCCATAGGCAAAATTTATGTTGGAGGGCCCATGCTCCCCTTCTCCCTTCCACCTTTCCCTCCCACTATTTGGGATAAAGAACAGTTTTGCCTACTCTATACTGTAAAATGAAAGGGAAAAAAAAAATACAAGACAGCATTACATTGCCAACAAATAATTACAGAGGAACACTCCCTGGACATCACTTCAGTAAATAAACATCAGTGCCTTTATAATTTTTTTCCTAGCTGGGTATGGACAGGATTTCCCCCTCCTATTGAGTCATATTATGTATTGAAGTGCAATACCTTAAATGTGCGCTATATACACAAATCAACTGCTAGTGGATGTTCTACCAAATGAGGCCAGTTAATTTTTAGAATACATTACAATCACTCCAAAATAGATGATGACAAATCACACACTTGAATCACGAGCTGCACTTTCTGTGCGTGCCTATTTAGCCTTTTGCTTAGCAGCCCCCAGAGGATGTGTTTGTTTTGATGCCAACATAAGTCACTGACCTAAAGTCAGTCAGCTGCAGAAAAATAGCATTTTTGCATTTTGTTCATCTCTTCATACAGTCAAAATGCAAAAAAGTGGGACCCACTTTGAAACAGTGACATTAATTGGTTTCACTGCAGATTAGTGACAATTCATATATATCCAATGGACATAGACTTTTGCTGACCGTCTTGATTGGTAGACTAGCATATAGTGATGTTACGGTTATGGAGGGCCTGCCTGCAAGCCTGAGGCCCTAGACAATTGCCTACTGTGCCTAAAGGTAGTGCTGGCCCTTTTCCATATGGCTACCTCTCTCTCTGTGCGCCAAAACAAGATCTGGTGTTTATTGTCAAAGATCTATTTTGGTTTCATCTGACCATAGCACCCAATCCCATTTGAAGGTCCAGTAGTGTCTGGCAAACTGAAGACACTTTAGTTTGTTTTTGAATTAGAGTAGAGGCTTTTTTTCCCTTGAAACTCTTCCAAACAACTTGTGGTGATGTGGGTGAATTCAGATAGTAGTTTTGGAGACTTTCTGAATCCAAGACGCAACTAACTTCTGCAATTCTCCAGCTGTGATCCTCTGAGATTTTTTGGCCACTCGAACCGTCCTCTTCACAGTGCCCTGAGACAATAGACACACATCCAATTCCAGGTTGATTGATAACATTTCCAGTTGACTGGAACTTCTTATTTGTTGCCCTGATGGTGGATATATACATTTTCCATGCTTTTGTTATTTTCTTATAGCCACTTCCCATTTTGTGAAGCTCAATAACCTTTTGCTACACATCACAGCTATATTATTTGGTCTTACCCATTGTTATGAATTAGGGCTTATGTGTTACCTGATATTTATATCCCTGTGAAACAGGAAGTCATGATTGAACAATTTTCTGTTCCTAGTCACCCAGGTATACTAAAAAAAATGTAAAATATTGTGAATGGGAATATACTTCAAATATATTTTTCTCATATGAATTCATAGGGGTGCCAATAATTGTTGCGCACCTATATTTAACAAAGATATTTCTGATAAACGTGTGTTGTGTTTGCAAATGTTTGATATCCATGAGAGCAGAGTACTGCCCTCAGTGTTTACTGTGGCCAGAAGTCAAGCAACAGGGTCTGCAACATGACCCATGGATTATGCGAGATGTTATGTAAAAGACACCCTGCAACTTTAGCCAAAGGTTTCAAAAGCTTGGAAGCGCATTTAAATATGTTTATTTTGAATTTATTAATTTTTAGCGATTCTGGTGCTAATTTGTTGGTCGGTGCTGTATTTTCATTATTCTTGTGAGAAGTTACTGTAGCGATTGTGTAACACTATTGTCAGAGGGGGACATTGCTAGCACAGTTACAGTGGCATTTAATAGAAGCAAAAACTTCAGCGATCTCAAAGGTAAGTGGTAATGCTCAGATGTTCTGGTTAGCTCCTAAAAAAAAAATAGCAAGAGCTTATTTTCCCACTCACCATATTTCAGTTACATTCAATGTTAAATTAATGAGAAATCCAATGTAGAAGTGTTTTTTATGTTAATGCAAAAACTGGGCTTAACGTTCCAGAAAGTTCCATGATTGTAAGTTTGCTTGGGGCCGCTCTTGCTAATGAATATCATCAGTGAACGCATTGTTTATTCTACATGTTAGCACAGCATCCACTTTGCAGTGCATCTCATGGTTGTTGTTTTGTTTTTTGTTTTTTTACTGTGATGTAATGTGCAGTATTATATAACATCAAGAACACATTCTGACCAGAATGTCAGAGAGCTCTTTGGTCTTGGCCATGGTGGAGAGTTTGGAATCTGATTGATTGATTGCTTCTGTGGACAGTTGTCTTTTATACAGGTAACAAGCTGAGATTAGCAGCACTCCCTTTAAGAGTGTGCTCCTAATCTCAGCTCCTTACCTGTTTAAAAGACACCTGGGAGCCAGAAATCTTTCTGATTTAGAGGGGTCAAATACATATTTCCCTCATTAAAATGCAAATCAATTTATAAGATTTTTGACATGCGTTTTTCTGGATTTTTTTGTTGTTATTCTGTCTCTCACTGTTAAAATAAACCTACCATTAAAATTATAGACTGATCATTTCTTTGTAAGTGGGCAAACGTACAAAACTCAGCAGGGGATCAAATACTTTTTTCCCCTCACTGTATAATTTTATGTACCATGAAAAGTGTGACCGAATCCAATCCAAGCATCCAGCTTCTAAGGGATCAGACAGTAATATGCATGCTCCCAGGCTGAATTTCCATCAGTTGAGCAGAAAAACACACAGACACATGAGGTCTACCACACAGAGAGAAAGCAATGGCTGAATACAAGGGTTGAAGTCTATGAAGTGCTACAAACAAAGCAGTAAGTCATATTATAAATAGTTTTTAAAAAATTGTAGCCCATATCTAATACCGTCTTGCAGTTCCATATGCTATGTGTGCAAATATAGTTTCTAGGAACAGCCTAGGCAAGTGACTCATTTGTCATCTGGAAGTACAAAAATGTACAAGGGAATCCTAAGCCTGGATGTTTTTGTCATTACACAGTTGGTTGTAATATACAGACACAATGCTTGGACACTGGAGGCATGGAAACTTCAGGAATTCTGAAGTTAGGACTAAGACTCGAGACATTTCAAACGTCTCCACAGTAATGTTTACAACACAAACCACAACTAGACTTCATAAGGGTGGAGCCTCTGATAAGAAGACATCTCAGATGAGCTGACTCATCTGAAGGGTTATGGTTTCATGTTTGGTTGCTATTAGTAGCAGTAAAAATGTAGATTATTACTATTATTGTCTGCAGTTATGTCATGGAGATGAAGAATCTTAGGAGAATGTTGAAGGAGTGCACATGCTATGCCCCATTCGTCATAACTGAGCTAACATGAGTCAGGACTGATATTCTGCAAGTGTCAGTATGCTCATTAACACAATTTACATACTGAACTGAAGCTGTGGCCTGGCCCTTCCATTGATTTGCATCAGGTTGTAATTCCTAGAAAACACCCTCTGTTGTCTGCATTCCAAAGACATTTTGTCACTCCAGAAGTGATTCCCTGTCAAAGTCTTAAATGCTAATTGTGGTATGTGTACTAACTACATAAATCGTCAATTGTTTAATGACAACTGAAGATGTCACTGTGTATTATATAAGGGAAAGGTTAGTTTTCATACACCTTGCCCTGTCATCACCAATCCACTCAATTAGTCATGATTTAGGAGCGACTTTAACCCATTGAAGTTCTTATAGATAGATGAGCCTCAGGCATCACGGGTTAGCTGAAGACACTTATCTATGAAGAATTATTATTACAAAGCAATGAACTATTCATTTATGAATTAAGCTACATCTCAATGGTCTGAAAGTAGAATATAGACTAATACATTAAGATACATAGTCCTGTCTCAGCACTTCTCTAGTTCAACCTAATCATGTTAGCAGACTTTATTATAGGCTTATATCAGCCATAAACTTTACAAACCTAAAGCTGATTGGAGGAAGTCAGGGCCGTAAAACTTTACAGACTGCGGTGTCTTGTTGGAGTGGCACTAAATTTCTAAGGTTTAAGGGAGGTGCATTTTTCAGAGCTGATATAACATCTTAGAAAAAAGAGTAGTGAAGGTTCATGTTAAAGCAGTTTTAGCAGAATTGAGGATTACTTTGAATTGAATGAGTGAGTGGTCTTTTGAAGTGATAGGTTGACATTTACATTACAGCATTTAACAAATGTCCGTTTTTGAGAGCTCTAGAAAGCCAATCGAAACATTTTGAGACAATTCATGCTGGATCAGTTGTCAGATGGAGATGAACCAGGCTCAAAAGAGAACCCATCCATATATGGGTGACAATGGATAGTGCTTATAATCTTATGAGAAACTTATGAGTATGAACATCAGAGTCCTTTATGAATTCCTTATAGTTTTAACTTAAAGTCTGTTATATCAAACTGAAGTTATTAACTGTTCAGTGATTGAGACTTGAGTGCAAATTGACAGTAGCAATTGCAGTGCTAAGGCTATCAAAGGAAGAGCATCCACAGCCATCCTTATGGCTTCTATGTGGTACCAGCCACATTAATCTCATGGTAATCTTTAGGCTGTCCATGTAGGTCCTTCCTAAATTCAATGAGTGATTTTTCAGGTGAAAAAAGGTCTAAGCAGAAGTGGAGCATCAAGGTGGATCAGGAACGTCTGGAGAGAAACCAATGCAATATCAATACATTTTACAATAAAAGAAAAAAATATTGTTTCTCCATATTATTAACATGTTATTTTACATATGTAAACAAATGTAATTAAATTGAAAATGGAGAGATTGTTTGATGGTAGATTGCGCTTTAAATGGTTAAATAACACATTTGTGTCATCACCGCTCCTACTGCAGACAGATTGTTAGCTGAATTATATATTGTGATACACGTCGTATATATATTTGCTCCAAAGTGCAGCCGCAGTGCATTCTTCAAGCAGCCTATTGCTTGTAACATTAATGATAACGAGTTCCCCCTGTAGCTTTGCTGCCCCAAAATATATATTTTTCAGCCTCACTTTATCTCAAAATAAAACTTCACTATTGATAAAGGCATACACGTGACTCCTGTAGAATCAACACATCTCAGCCTCTCAGAGGCCTTTGCTGGAACAGTTCACACTACAGGCTTCATTGTACATTCTGCTTCTGGGCCATTAGGCAAGCCGTTAGAGCAAAGAGCCTTAAGTCAGTAGGTCTCTGCTATGTCACTGCCAGAGATTTGCTCTGATATTTCTAGAATCCAGCCTTTGCTGCTAATGTGAAGCTAGTCTTATGATTTCTCTTTTACAAATATGAGCCATGGTGACTTCTGGTTGGCTCTGATTGGCTAAGATTGAATAAGCTGACAAGGTGGTCAGGCGGCTGACAGATCTTGTGATGAGGAGTTTGTGGTATTCACCATGCGGTACATTCCTACCATACCATTCTTACTGTACATCTAACAATGTTGAAATGCCAGTTCTACAGACGCCGGTGTGTACTGTGCGGCCGCACTGCACAGGCAAATAGCACGTGTGCATTGCATGTTGCTGGGTGGATACTAATCTTATCATTATCGCAATGTCAGTCTTATCAACAGCTTGGCTGGTCTTTAAGAACATTTACAGGTCTAACTCAAGGTCATTAAATATTGCATTTGGACCTTAGTAGGCTTCCATGAATGATGTATTAAATGGACTTTTAAAATCATGTGCTTCATAATCTGATAAAATGGTGTTTGTTTTAGAATGCAGCAGTGTTTCCTAATAACACTATAATGATGCTTCCATCATTGACTAGGTCTGCTGTACTTCAATAATTACGATGCTGAAATTGCTTTTGCCAATTTTAGATGACATGCCTTGGCTTTTGGAAATAACTATAAAGCACTGCAATATGACTTATTAGCTTCTAATTCATGGAGAAATTGAAACAACATGGCTCCTTTTTACTGACCCATCATATGCCATAGACTTTTTTTTTAGATACTACATTATTTCCCTCATAAAAGTGAAATCAAATTCACTTTTCTTTAATCACTATCTTCATCTCTTTTGTATGCTGGTCCTTTATTGACATTACCGAGAATCCTTCTGTCAGTCAAAATCATCAATCATGCACTAACCATTTAGGAATTACAGACATTTTTCATAGTCCCTACATTTTCACAGACTTAAATGTAATTGAACAAACTAATATAATTATAAATGCACTGAATATTTTTTAATACTTTGATACAAACCCTTTGCAGTAAATTACTGCCTGATGTATGGAACCCATGGACTTCACCAAATGCTGAGTTTCTTCCCTTGGCATACTTTGCTAGGCCTTTACCTCAGCTGCCTTTAGTTGCTGCTTGTTTGTGAGTCTTTTTTGCCTTCAGTTTTATCTTCAATAAGTGAAAAGCATGCTCAATTGGGTTGAGGTCAGGTGACAAACTTGGCTTTTAATGCTGCTGGTCAGACAATTGTCTAGTTACTTTTGGCCTGAGAAAATGGAGGGACTATGTAAAAACTGCTGTAATTTCTAAACAGTTAGTACAATATATTTTTTTTTGGTTAAACGCCTTGAATTAAAGCTGAAAATCTATACTTCATTCACATCTTGATTATTTCAAATCCATTGTGGTGCTGTACAGTGGCAAAATGACAACAATTGTGTCACTGTCCAAATACTTATGTACCCAGCTGTATACCAGTGTTTCTCAACTCCACCGGGTACAGTTTCAAGCTTTCCTAATTCTTGCTACATTAGCTGGTCAGATGTGAACCCTTCAGGGTCAGGTGTGTTACATATTGGAGAAAATACAAAAGCCCTGGTCTGCTTATGAGTAGCATATGAGTTAAGAAACAACCTTTGAGCACACATTTCCTTTAAGTTCATTAAAGTCAAAGACACCCTGAGGGAGCATCTCGATGTTCTTTTCATTTTTTGAAAAATCGACTGATACACAAAGTATGTGGAGCAGATGTCTTTGGAATAACTTGTTTAAATAAATGTAAATCTGCACTTTGTGAGTGACTGTAGTCAGCAAAATAGTCTCTGAATGTGATAGCCTTGCATTCTTATGCAACATCACTGGCTACATTCACAGACTTAATATTTAACTTGGATACCAAGTTTAATATTACTATACATTTCAGTTAAATTAATAATACCACTGTGAAAGTGTCTGTATGTCTTTAACAACTCTGAAATATATTGTTGTGATTAGGCCATTGTGTGCCAAATCATTTGGGCCTCTCAAGTAGAGATACGTTTAGCATGCAAGGGATAGAAGGACCGTGTTGTTCTTCTCACTCTGTTTCTTTTTTCCTCAAGTCGACAGCATTTTCCAATATATGAGCACATTTGCCCCGATAAAACCTTTTAACGAATGGTGTTTGTGGGCTAGTTTTCTTAAATACATTTATGTGATCACGTTTCAGTTTTCTGGTGCTGACCGCCTTCAATCAGTTCCTCAGAAACGTAGCTCACATTGGCATTTTGCGTATAGTATTTTTGGATTATCTGTCAGGATAATACCATATTTGGCATGCAGAAGAAAAGATGCCACAATGAATGGAAGAATTTACACAACACTGAGGATTTGTTTTCCTGTTTTGTAACCCCTATTTTTGGTGATGCTAGTCACTCCGGTTGTTGTCAAAAACAGTGTTCGGGTACATTCTAAAGAAGTGGTTTTAGGATAAGGGCAGACAGGGCGGAAATTATAGCAAATTTGGACATTGTCCCCATGGTTCATCACAGAGAACCGGCAGGACTACTTAATTTACATTTTTCTGACACTTTTATTTAAGCACAGCTGACCACATGAGGATTAAGGGCCTTGTTCAAGAACCCAACAGTGGAACTGAACAATGGATCTCATTTTAAATCTCAACATTATGGATTTAAAGTGACAACCATTCATTTCCTACCACAAAACTTTAACCTCAGACACCACTGTGTCCTGCTATTTCTGAGTCAGAATGTGTTTGTTTTTATAAGACTGATGCCAAAAGGACAGCCTGTTTCACTCCCTGTCCCTCTCTCGCCCTCACTATTTTTCTAACACGCTGTTCTCTATAATCTCTGTAATAGCCACAACTTCAAAACCTTAGAACAAGTCCTCAGAGTCATATTTCGTCATATTTCATAATTCAGATTTCTCTAAATAAGCAATAGGAGCAGTTCTGTTTGTACTAAATACACAAAATAGAATATTGTTCCTGCAGCTTGACCACTCTCACATCTTCCCAGTTCTGTCTCTAACATATGCCATGATCACATCTTCCCCAGTTCTGTTCCCATCATGCTCCACACTCTGTAAATGTTTTCTACCCATTTGTTCATTCTGGCCTTATGGTATGTGCTGCCTGTTCTAGTTGTTTGGATAGTTAATAGAACTTCTTCACACTTCTGTGTTTATGAATGCAGAAGCACAAGTAGTAATGTTTTCTGTGAGATAGGGAACGTACTGCCTAATAATATATCCCACCTCTGACAGGTGCCATTGTAATGAGATAATCAATGTCATTCACTTTACCTGTCAGTGGATTAATGTTACGACTGATAGGTGTGTATATATATTTGTGTGTGTGTGTGTGTTAGTGTAAAATACTAAGTGACAAATATGCTCTGATTGTCGATAACATTCACTATCTAGTTTATTGTATCTTGAATGTTCAGGCCAGAAGGCCAGAATGATAGTAATTGTGAAAGGTATAGGATGTTCTGAGTGCTTTTGATGAATCATTGCGAGAGTGTCCCAAACACTGAGCATTTATCATATCTCTAAAGGAACATATAGTCACCTTTACTGGCTACAGTCCTCACTAACCCTGGAAGGTTATAGTGGAAAATCACAGACTTGGCTTCAGCCACTAGCTTTCTTCTTTTACAACAATGTTCTCCCACCAACCCCGACCCCAGTGCGCGCGCACACACACACACACACACACATATCAGTACGGACAGGATTTGACCGATTTTTTATTTTTTTTTGGCGATCGTTGTGGCCAAAAATGCTTGATTTTGCAGTTTGCTGAGTTGTTTTTGTAGGAAACTACTTGAATTTGAGAGCGCACTTACACAAAATTGTTTTGCACAGACTTTCGCAGTGATGTTTGTTGGTAAATGAGACCTTTTAGTTGTACTCATGTTTGATGCGCATCAATTAAAGAGGGCTTTGACTGAATGTGTGTTGTGATGACGTCACATGACGTCATATTTGTGCATCTTGGCCCAAATATATTATGTGGAAAATCTGCAAAAAAAGTTTTTGCTTGATTTTGCATTAATTCTGCGAAATCCGGGAGGCTCTCTCTCTCTCTCTCTCTCTCTCTCTCTCTCTCTCTCTCCTATAAGTACACTTATTTCACACACTATGGAGTACAATGGTGAATCATGCTGTATCATAGTCTCTTGACTGAATCTTTGCTATTACGTAACAGTGCACAGCATGTGGTTGAACTTTTACCAGCTCAGTCGACAATTGAGGCCAAAGTACCTGAGGATTTCCTTTGGCAACGCTTCTGTGAAATGTTACTGTTTAATTCTGCATTATGGGAGCGTATGAAGTACATTAATCCATGCTGCCTCTAGGAATGTTCTAGCAGCTTATCTACTAATTCAGTCTGAGGCTCAGTGTGTATGGCGTGTAGCTCTGGAATGTTTCAGTAGTGTGGAAAGTTGGTCTTTTTTTTTTCAGCAAAAGTCTTTCTTGGAACTTTAGAGTTTGACACTCAGCCTGCTTCTTCTGGGAGCTTTCTGAGCTTATCAGCTGCCTGAGGAAATCATCAAGACCTTCTCCACTTGCTCCACTGCTCCAGAGAAAAATCAGCATTTTAAATTAAATATTTGAAAAAATTCCAATCACTTTGCCTGAATTCAAATAATTACTCATGTGGTTTGTGGAAATAGTTGGTTTGAAAAGGTTAACAGTGTATGTCTGCTACTTCAGTACCACCAAATCCTGATTTATTCAGAATGTTTATATGCAAAATGTACATGGTATATAGGGATGTAACTAAGTAGATCAGTACTGGGACTTTCAACATAAATACACATACACACAGACAACTATACACTCATCTGCCAACTATACACTCATCTGAACAACTCATTCATGCAGTAATCCAATCAGCCAGTTATGTGGCTGCAGCACAAGGCATTAAATCCTACAGGTCAGGAGCTTCAGTTAATATTCAAATCATACACCAGAAAAAGAAAAAATGTGACCTGAGTGACTGACCATAGCATGCTTGCTGATGCCAGATAGTCTGCTTAGAATATTTCAGAAACTGCTGATCTCCTAGTATTTTTGCACACAGAAGATTACACTGAATGGTGCAAAAAAAAAAAAAACATCCAGTGAGTGTCAGTTCTGTGGGCAAAAATGCCTTGCTGCCAAGTAAGGTCAGATGAGAATGGACAGACTGGTTCAAGATGACACAAAAGCTACAATCGTGTGAAAAAATAAGTACACCTCATGGAAATTATTGTCTTTTTCGACATATTTGGACAAGCATACATTTGATCATCTTTGAAACAGTGCTTATAAAGTTGATATACTTGAACAAAACCATGTGGAAAATCTGAGGGATATCTTTTTCAATCATTTATGCAACAGACATATCAATATGTTTAATATTCTTCTGTGGAAAAAGTAAGTACACCCTTAGCCTCAGAAGCTAGTATAGCCCCCTGTAGCAGAAATAACTTATTTCAGGTATTTTGCATAATTCCACCAGTCTCTGACATTGGCTTGCTGGAATTTTTAACCACTTTTCCATGCAATATTATTTCAGTTGCAAAATGTTTGAGGTTTTTCTTGCATGTACTGCCCGTTTCAAATCCCTCTACAACATTTCAATGGGATTCAAATCCAGGCTTTGAGTGGGCTATTTCATAACCCTCCATTTCTTCTTTTTGAGCCATTCCTTGGTGGATTTGCTAGTGCACTTAAGATCATTATCCTGTTGAAAGGTCCACTTTCAGTTCAACTTAAACTTTTGGACATATTTTCTTACATTATCTTCAAGCACTCTTTGATATGATGCAGAATTCACTGTTGAATCAATGAATGCAAGCTGTCCAGTCCCTGAAGTAGCAAAACAACCCCAAGCCATAATATTCCACCACCATGCTTCACAGTATAGGGGTATGAGGTGCTTCTCCTGAAAACCTGTCTTTGGTCACCACCAAACATGTCTGCTGTTTCTGTGGCCAAAGAACTTATATGCTCATTGGTAAACTGTAGTCTTGCTCTAATGTTCTTTTTAGACATCAAACTATTATTCCTGGCATGCAATCTCTTCCTGATTGTAGAAACATGAACTTTGACGCCAACAGTTGCAAGGCTTACTAGCAGATCCTGTGTTGAAATTGTGGGGTTCTTGGAGACTTCTTTTTGCATCATACTGTCTGCTCTTGGGCTGAATTTGCTGGGACGACCAGTCCTGGACAAACTGGCACTCGTTTTAAATCTGCACCATTTGTAGATTATTTTCCTTACAGTAGAGTGATGTATTTCAAATAATTTGAAGATCTTTTTAAATCCCTTGCCAGACTCCTAGGCATCCACAACCTTTTTTCCCGATGGCCTTACAGAACTGTTTAGTTCTTGGCATGATGACACCACACACCTCAATAACAAAGGGAACACCAGACACTAGATATAAGAGGGATATGAATAAAGCTGGTTCCACCTGCACTCCCTAAGCAGGGTCTAATCACTGGTACCCAAACTGAACACCTGATTCTAATTTTATGGATTTGAAAGTGTGATAAATGATAAATGTACTTACCTTTTCCTTGTGACTGATCTGTTTTTTTTTTTTGTTTGTTTGTTTTTTTTAAATTTTGTTTTCTGGTTCATTTAAATTGTGAAAATTATTACAAAATATCAGTTTGATGTGTCATTTATTAGAGTGCATCACCTTTATTAATGGGCACTGTCTCATACAGGATCAAATGTTTGCTTGTCCAGATATGCCAAAAAACCCAGTCATTTCCATGGGGTGTACTTATTTTTTCACATGACTGTATCATAACTCAAATAACCACTATATACAACTGTAGTGAGCAGAAAAGCATGTCACCATGCACAACACATCAAAACTTTAGGTAAATGGGCTACAACAGCAGAAGACTACATCAGATTTTACTACTGTCAATAAAGAAAGGGAATCTGAGGCTACAGCAGGCACAGGCTCACTGAAACTGGGCAGTTGAAGAGTGGAAAAAAGACCATGGGTCTTTCCTGTTGTGGAATAACTTAACTGTTGCAAATTATGAACTACTTCTTCTTCTTAGATTAGATTATGTGATTATGATTATATGATGATCATTATGGCCTCTGCTATACAAGTCCATGTAAGTTAGTTACTAAAGAATTACTGTATTACTACAGAAATTATAATGTATTAGAATGAGCACATTCATATAGAAATATATTTTGAATTACTACTGTGGTATGAAACATTGTAAATTAAATTTGGATAGTGGACAGGTATAATGAAAATAAGCATATTACAGATATTATGTATTCCAGACAATTCTGTCTTTTCCGACTTACATTTATGCCTTGAGATGTAAGTGTGAAAAATGTTTGTAAATGTAGGAATTCCAGACGCTCAGACATGCAATAACCCTTCAGTATCTGTCTATGCAAGCTTAGCCTAATGCCTTTAGAATACTGACACAGCACACTGCAGCTATTTGCCAGAAGTTGGCACTGGCCTTATGTTGCTTGGAGAGTTTCTTTAAGCATATCTCTCTATCTCTCTGCCCTAAAGAGAACATAACTGTCTCAGCTGTCAGATCTGTACTGTGATAAAGCTATAGAGCAGGTCAAATTACAAACCTGGTGAGTTTTGCTTTCTCAGAAATGTCTTGAACATAGCACACCTTGAGGAACTTTGTAATCATCTGACCTCCTAGTAGAGAAAAGGACACACATGACCTGTTGAGTCATGGGACTGGTCCTACTTTGAAGACCAAGCTAGTTTAAATATGTGAAATATTTAAATATGTGATTTATCCAACAATGTATGTATTTTTAATACCCTCCTACTACAAAGTACAACACTTACTATGCTGTATATCGCTTAGAAATATATTTTTAAATCCAAAATTGAATTGGAGTGAAAGTACTTTGGTTGTTTATATGTTTTGTTTTCAGTGAGCGCTGACTGAACACAAATGTACATTTTTAAAATCTGGGCTGCTTTGTTCCATCCACTTTTTGTTCAAGAATATTATATACTACAGTCAACAGTGATCCTTTCTACTTTCTACCTGAAAAAGATGGATTAAAATGTTTTACAGTGAGGGAAAAAGTATTTGATCCCCTGCTGATTTTGTACGTTTGCCCACTGACAAAGAAATGATCAGTCTA
>JAOUWY010000048.1:8422742-8432913 GCA_025728095.1 Prietella phreatophila | reverse complement strand
GTGGACTCTCCTCTTCAGTTCAACACACAGTGTTCTATGGGTTTCAAGTTAGGGGACTGGGATGGCCATGGCAGGACCTTGATTTTGTGGTCAGTAAACCATTTTTGTGTTTATTTTGATGTATGTTTTGGATCATTGTCCTGCTGGTAGATCCAACCACAGGCAATCTGAAGCTTTCTGGCAGAGGCAGTCAGGTTTTCATTTAATATCTGTTGATATTTGAATGCCATGTCTATACATGTCTATGATACCATGTATCCTAACAAAATGTCCAGGTCCTCTAACAGAAAAACAGCCCCAAAACATTAAAGAGCCACCACCATATTTAACCGTGGGCATGAGGTACTTTTCCATAGGCCCATATCTATCTACGGTGTCATTTTATTGTTGAGTCTTACATTTTTATGTAGTATGTGTGGTGAGCCTGTACTTTAGCTATAAGTTCATGTAAAACTATGGTCTAGCCTAGCCATTGGGTTATAGCCATAGTAAGTTTCCCTTTTTTTTATATATGTAAAGAGCGAGGAGCGGAGGTACTTTGTGTGGTCACCCTGTGGCACCACACTGTTAATCCGGGCTGGAGTAAAACGTAAAAGCTTATAAGTTTTCTTAAATGTGTGTGTGTGTGTGTGTGTGTGTGTGTGTGTGTGTGTGTGTGTGTGTGTGTGTGTGTGTGTGGACCTCTGCGTTGGGCTGCCTTGCACTCCAGTGTTCCCAAGATAGGATTTGGATACACTGTGACCCTGATGAGGATAAAGTGTGACAAACAAGATGTGATGTGTGAGATCCCAGCAAACAGGGGACTTCCCCTGGACATCGCGAACGTCCACTTGGGTCCGCATTATAACGTTCGCTGACAGACGTTTCAAGGACATCAGAGTCATAACCTAAAGCATGACATTACTGAATGTGTCCTGTGAAAGTCCCCTTTAACGTCCCTCAGGACGTCAAGGGGACAATACACACAGACGTTCGTAGAGGCTATTTGGGGACCTTTTCTTGTCAGCTGGGATGGGCCGTTTGAGTTTTATTTCCTTCAAAATGTTCTATTTCGTGTTGCCTACTGATAGCAGACTGGTTAAACTATCATCCCTACGCTGAAACTCACGGCTCTCAGGGAAGCTTAAGGTCTTGTTTGGCCCTGACAACCACCTTATACCAGTGTTTCATTCACAGTTGATCTGTCCCCAGTTTCATCCTACACCTATATAAAAGCACAGAACCGAGGGGCATGTCTGCGGATGATTGAGAGAGCTATAAGCCTTGGCATCTGAAATATGGTGCTGCAGGCTTAGATTCCAGCACAGTTTAGTTATTATTCTTTCTTCTTTTTTTTCCTGCTGTAACATATCCGCTCATTAGCAGAGCATAGAGCAGGGAAATCACTACACATTACACACTACACACTAATGCTGCATTAGCGACACTCCACTGAACTGACTGAATAAACAACCCCGGGGTCATGTGAGATCACGGAGAGGGAGAGATGATCGGACAAACGGGTGAAAATAAAACCTGGAAGACGAACGGGTGAACGCGAGAAGGTCTCGGCTCGTCCCCCGCCTGCTGACGTCAAGACAACAGCGTGACGTCTGTCTCAAGGGGGCGTGTCCGCGCGCCGAATAAAAACCGAAACGCAGCGCACCGATGCGTCCGTTAGTCCTCTACCGCTCTGAAACAAGCTTAGAAGCGGACTGCACTCGAGCGACTTCGCATCTTTTCTACCTTTATATTATTTATTGACTATTTATTTGTGAATGCGCTGCACACTCGCTACAATTCGAGCTTAAGGACACTCGGCATGAAATCTTAGGAGCATACAACAGCAGCAACATCTGTCTGAAGAGAAGATACAGCAACAGCGTCTCGAACTTAGAAACGCAAAGAGTTCGTGTTTGAGGTGTGTTTTGTCGCCATTATGCCCAGCCTGCGTCAGTCATACACGGTGACAGTGCCTGAGGAGCCGCCGGCCTCCGTTTTCCCCTTCAGCAAAGCGGAGGCGCGCAGGAAAAGCGCGTCCGTGTCGCGCTCCATGCTGGTCTCCACTTTTGTCGGACTCCTCATTAACCAGGCGAAGGTAAGACACGGTCCACGAATCTGTCCTTCACATGTGCGCTTTCTTTAGTCGAGTAAGTTTGGTGCGTAAATCTTGGCTGTGTTATCCACAGCACCACAGATCTGCTGCGCGCAAATAAACGCTGTATCCTACCTGTAACCAGTTCTCGTCTCAACATTAGACGAAACGAACTAATAGGTTACGCGTCTGCCTTCTAGAGAGCGCAAGAGTTAGTGCACTGTGTTTCTACACCCCGAGATTGGTTACGCATCTCTTCTGCGTAACGCTTTGCGCACACGCGTATTGCGCGTCTCCTGCGCATCTGCGCCGATAAAACTGAGACTCAAAACTCAATCACTGCTTGTCCACTCACAAGAACATGTAACCTGCTAAACTGTTGCTTAGGCCTAAACTCTTATCAGGTAGGCCGTCGTGTGTATCAAGACGAAGTATACCTTTAAAACTCCCCAGAATCTGTGGATAGTTTCACACTGGCACTCAGGAAGCCTGTTGTTACGTTACATTACATTACATTACAGCACTTGGCAGACGCTTTTATCCAGAACGACTTACAATTATCTCATTTATACAACTGAGCAGTTGAGGGTTAAAGGCCTTGCTCAAGGGCCCAACAGTGGCAGCACTTGGATTTGAACTCACAACCTTCCAAGCTGAAGTATAACATCTTAACCACTTCCCTATTGTTAGCTACTTTCATCATTTTATGAGGTGTTAAGGTGTACAATTGAACTCTAAGGACCCCTGATGTACCGGTTGACCATACATTTATTTTGTGTTCCTGTATAATACTTTTTTCTGACAGTGTGGGTGTATGGAGATATTACAGTGTTGCCCAGAAGTAGAAAAAGTAACCTTATCATTGGTATAAGAAGAGGCATGCACCTTAGACGAGCAAGCGATCGATAGATTAAATCTTTTTTTAAAAAAAAATAATAATAATAATCATTCTTAGTAGCTCTATACTAACAGTGTACATATGCTGGGCAGTTACTTTCAGAAAAAAATTACTTTTTAAGGTACAAACACTGGTTGCTAGGCTGGTGCCCTCAATGGTACAACATTTATACTTACAGTTAGGGGAACATAATTGTAGGGAACATCATTAAGGGATGTAATTGGACCTTATGGATGAGCATTGTACTTTTGAGGGTATGCTGACATTGTCTGTACCTAAGGGAGAAAATGCACCTGTACCAGGGATGATTAATGGATAATTAATGATGACGACACCGGAGCGCAGATTTATCCTTTTACTAGTCCTCGTAAATGGTACATTTAATATTCTCTCTGCTCTGACACATCTGAGTCACTTCATCAGTTCATTAACAAGCCTTTCAGGAGAATAACATGAGCGGTGAAAAGACTAAAATGGGATTTAAAGGACCAGGACTCAACAGGAAATTATTATTTGTTTGTACTTAGCGAACACTTAATGAAATGAAATGATGGCAGAAATATTTCAGTGTGAATAGCACATCATGTGCTGTGTTCCATATCAGATAACATCCTTTTCCAAACACGCACTAGATGTGAAGGTCAGTCCCGTCGTCATCGCGTCGTGAGTTTGACTTTGCCTGTGTGCACTCACTGTGCAGAAATTACTTGACTTTACTTGAACATGTTCAAGCTTTTATTTGGGAAGTCTAATCAGCAGGGCTGGCTGGCAGTAAGCTGACTTGCCTTTACTGTAGTTATAAAAAGCATTTCATTTCACATAAAAGCCTGAGCTTTGTTCCTGTATTCCTGCAACGAGGAGAGCATGCTGTTACATAATCCGGATGACTTGGTGGGCAGCTGAGAGACTCACTTCTGGAGGAATGTGCGTTATTAGTCAGGCACTTTCTTTAGATATAGAACTCATCTCTCTATATCTATGCTCTTTCTGCTCACCCTGACATTGTTCATACAGAAATCTGTCCAGGAAAAGTGTCCTCTTTTTATTTTTATATCAATGTGGATGACTCGTGATGGGACTATAGTAGCAGCCATGGACTTGTTTGACCACATGCTCTCTTGGCTGTGTGTATGTGTGTGTATGTGTGTTGGATTGAAAGTGAAGCCAGTTGGCACCATAAGCCCTCTTTAGCCTGCATGTGACGACATGTTGTATAATCTCAGGTTAAGGACACAATGTTCCTCCTTACTGCCGTTCAGTTCTTGCCAACCAATTTGCATAGAGCCCTCAGCTTTCAGGATCGAGCCCAATCAGTTTCTCCGCTACTCTGCCGCCGCCCAATGAGAGAATGGAGCAATGCGCCCTCCCAGTGGCATTGCCAACAGGCTGCTCCTTGGCTTAGCCCTCTGTCATAATACACCATGAAAACCGGCGGGTAATACAGCAGAAGGAGTCCTAGGTCTCGTACACATAAACATAAATATACACATACACAAATTTGTCTTGCTATCCTTATGAGAACCTTCTATTAGCATAAATATTTATACAGTTAATTAATGCATAAACCTAACCTTAACCTCAATAACTAAATGGAAGCCTGCAGGTTTTGTAATGGGAAACAGCTAAACATCCACACAAGTTCAAAACTGTGAGATGCTTCTATCCTTCTATATACTGTATTAATGTAGTGATGTCTTTGTGTGGTGTTTCCACTGCTAACCTTTGCCCGAATGTTTACTTCAGTGACCAAACGAAATCCTTTTGGCACTTTTTTTTTGTTTGTTTTTTTGTTTTTGTTTTTTGTTTTTTTGTTTTTAACGAAAGCGACATTCTTGATAGGGGCCAGGCCATTCCAATTCCACAGGGTGAAAATTGTCATGCATTCCTATGAGCATGATGACATTTGGTCTGAATGCATGCTGACACACACCTCTACCCTGGTGTGATGAACAGAAAATCCTCGTATTCGAGTTTGGGTGTGGGAGGGAGTTTGGGCGCAGTAGCCAGAGGCGCTCGAACGAGGCAGCTGATTACTGTGGAGGTGTGAGAGGCTTGAGCTGTTGCTGTTGGTTTGTTTGGAGTGACTAAGTTGCATGACTAAACCTGTCAGGGTCAAACAGGATCCTACACATTAAGCTCGTTTTTTTGTTTTTGTTTTTTTAGTTTAATCTAAATATACTAGCTTAATGTTAATTTAAAAAGTTAACAATACAGTGTTTTACTCATCAAGTGTAAGAACCTTTTCCACATTGTAATAGGTCATGGACATGGTTTGTCATTAGCGTTAGCATTTAATCAGTGGAAAATGCAGGTATTTAGGAAGGTGCTGTGTATACCTAGAACTGGCCATGAGTCTGTCTGGAAAGCTGCAGTAGTGCCCTAACCTGTTGTGTTCCAATCGACTGGAACTATACCTGAAATCTGCGGCAGTTCCAGACATGATATCAGATAAGCATGAACCAGTTGATTTTCAGTAAACTGTACTGTTAACTATATCATGTATAGCACTATAATGGTCCACTGAACTGCACTGTAACATTTTTAAACCAAACGTACATTGACATTTTGTCCATAAACAAATACAGACCGTTCTTGAGAATACATACTGCCAGTTGTTCGTTATCCTGTTGGTTTTCGGTTTGTAGTTGCCCATTGGATAAGTAGGTTCAACAACCAGAAACAGCAAAAAAAAAAAAAAAAAACATACTCCCTATTAACCTTTAGAAAACAAGTTTTTTTTTATTTGCAGGTGAAGTTTAATGTGTTAAATTTAAAGTGCTTCACAGCGGTGTGACACACCTTGATGTTACTGTAGTTTGAGCAGTGATGTTTGGCTGACAGCAGATCTAGACTGATTAAATAGCACACATAACAAAGCTAGTCCAAATTGAATAATATGTTCACATGCAGTGCAGGCTCTTTGCCAAAACATTGGTGAATTGCTAGTTCAATTTTGCATGAAAACATGTTTGAAGCATTTGCATTGAAGAGGATAACAATCGTAAACTTGTTTGCTTCCCCGAACCCGTATTAATGCACTTATCTCACTATCTAGCTCCCCATATATTATTCCATTACATTAGCTACTGTTTTTTAGGCTAGTCAGTAAGGTTTCCGCAGAAAGCTGGGCAGCATGTAAGGTTTTACTTGCCTACTGGGCTAGCTAATGGATGTATGGTTTGTCCACCCTAGATTATAATAAACTTCTTTTAAGTGAGAACTGAGAATGTAGTATTGCCAATGCACATGAAAGTCTTTGTATGGTTTGGAAACTGTGTATGTGTGTTTGCAGCTAACTGTTAGAATCTCCTGAGAACACGGCACAAGCTTCTCCATAGCTAGAGTTATATCGGCACAGCCGTTCTGTTACTGTACACTAATCCTCGGTTTAATAAACAGTTTGTTGTTTTTGTTGCCACGCATGTTGTGATGCGGCAGATGGAGCCTGTTTGTTTAGTAGAAGTGATGACCAGCGGGGGGTCTCTCTTCAAATCTGCCCACATGCTGTTTGGAGCAATCAAAGCTCACAGCTCACACACAGGCTGTCTCCAGCATCGATGTCCATCACCATTAAAGCACACTCATCCCTGGACCAGTACCTGTGTCACTAAGCTTATAGCATTCGATTCACACTGATTAGTAACATTACACCAATATTTCCCTCATATATGCTTTGGTTATGAAATGTATCCAACAGTTTTTCTGTTAACAGATTTATAAAGTTGAGAGGCGGTTTTATGCAAACACGAAATACAAAAAGAATTGAGCAGATAAGTTGAGGGTTAAGGGCATTGCTCAAGGTACCGACAGCAGCATCAACAACTCACAACCTTTCGGTCAATAGTGTAGAATCTTTAAGTACTGTGATACCACATTCATGCACTTCTGAGCACTCATTGAACTCGTTTACATGGACAGCAGTAATGTAATTATTGACCTTATTCTGAATAAGACAATATTGTGATTAAGGTGTTTACATGAGTCGCTTTTAGAATACCCCTTTCATGTTCCTGTTTTACATGTTATAGAACATAGATCGATTAACATCACATCTTTACGTCCCCACGCCACACCGTCCGACATTCCCTCCAGAATTTCACGTATCAACATACAGTTGGTCTTTGTTATGGGACCGTATACAGTTTTGGGTGTTTCAGTTTTAATTTTACGAAAGCTTCAAGTGCAGTTAATTATTTGTCATGTTGTACGTTCAAATAGACGACTGCTTGAAGCCAAACACCGCATGCGTCCCAAACCGCATACTTCCTACTATATAGTAGCTGAGATGCATGTATTTCTCCTACTATATAGTAGGTAAGTACACGGTTTCTGACGCAGCCGTGCTCTCTTGTTTGCATCAAACGGTTGAGCGCTGCCGTGTGTGTACGTGTCTTGTCGCGAAATGCAGTGAAAACTCCCACACACTCCCACGATAATAGCTGTTTACACGGTAGTTTCTTAATCAGAGTATTGTTTAATCTGGTTCATATTAAACAATAAAATTATTGTTGTCCATGTAAACGTACTGACTGAGACAAGTAGGTTCAGTCCACTCAAGCTTACGTTATATGAGGCTATATTGGCTAAAAAGTGTTTGTGGTTGCGTATACTTGCCTAGTAACCTCCTCTCTATTTTTTTGTGTCCTCACTCACATAGAACTCCAAGAACGCTCAAGGACTTGTGGGTCTAAGGAACCTGGGGAACACTGTAAGTATTCAACATGAATGCATACATTACTGCATAAATTACCACCCAAAGGTTAGCTTGGAAAACATTTATTATCCCATTGATTATTTATGACATGGATTATTGATGACAACTGAATTGCTCACTCTTTCCACAGTGCTTCATGAACTCCATTCTGCAGTGTCTGAGTAACACGCACGACCTGCGTGACTACTGTCTGCGCAACACACACCGTACCGACCTCAACAACAACTGCAGGGCCAAAGCAGCTCTAATGGAGGGTATGTGCAAATGCAGCTGCATGACACTCAGTAGGAGTCAGATAGGGGGTGTGAATTTTTAGGGTTCTCACAGTTAGATTTTGATTCATCGAAATCTTATCGTGAGGGCCGTAAAGTTCCCGTAAAAATTAACATTTTTATCGCCTATGTTGGGATTTTTTTTTCTGTTGGTGAAACATATAGTTTTCAGTCATTTGGCAGTGGATGTCTAATATATTTCCACCTGAAATGTTTTGAAGTATTCAGTTCGATATGATTTATATAGCACTCTGGATATAGATTTAGGCCACTTCTGGATTAATCCGGATAGATCTAAAAAACTGCATTTTTGTTTTAATCCGCTCTCCGTGTACACTGGCGTTTTCAAACGTTTTCCAAAAATTGCTTGTCCACACTGAAACATGTGAAAACGCTCACAACCCTACGCTGCACACGTGTAAAAACGTAAGAAGCTCTGGCCTGCGTCATTTCCGCTAGGCGTTTATTTAAAAACGCAATCTGAAGGTTGTACAAGTGACATTAATGTTTAAAAGAGCTATCAGACTGGACAGTCGGTGCAACAACTGCAGTACAGCATCGTCCACGAGCTTGTTTGTTTTTAGTTGAATGTGTCATCTTTTTTGAACACCTTTATTTTCTAGTAGACGTACTCTTACTGTATTAACTTATTCAGGGAAAAGTGTTTCTGTTTGCTACATGTAAAATGCAGACGACTGTTTATCCGAGAAATATTACGTCCAATACTCTTCCTCGGCGGTAAAGAAAGCAAATGGCATGCGAGCGTCACTACGGGAAGCAGATAGTGCCCAACTCGACGGCTCCCACAACTGCAAGCGGCAACTCTCGCCAAACAGTTACATCCAGCCACAGCCAAAGTCGGTTTATTTTTTGAATACCTCCGTTTTCTCAGTCCACACTGCAACGTAAAGACAGCGTTTTTAAACGTAGGAGAGCGTGTTCGAAAATTGTGGACAGAAGGCCAAAACGTTGCTGCGTTTTCAAATTTATTCAGATTCCTGTAGATTTAGAATGTATTCAAATACGATGTGAATTTTCATAATATTCATTTGTTTTTTCAGAGTTTGCCAAGCTGACTCAGACACTGTGGACATCAGCGAGCAACGATGCCATCAGCCCCTCCGACTTCAAGACTCAGATTCAGAAGTACGCCCCGCGCTTCATGGGCTATAAGTAAGTCTCTACTCTTCAGATAAGAAACGTCAGAATGTGCTAATTAGCTTTTCCTATACTCGCTGTGACCTCAATTAAATGATTAATGAACTAACTGAAATATTAGCCTGTACTGATCCATCTGATAGTACAAAGTGTTCGATTTCGCTGCTTCTCCTTTCTCATATCTTTCTCTCTCTGCATGACAGTCAGCAGGATGCTCAGGAGTTCCTGCGCTTCCTCCTGGATGGGCTCCATAACGAAGTGAACCGAGGGTCACTGAGGCCCAGAGTGTCCACAGAGGACGCTTACGACCACCTCTCGTAAGTGTGTGCTTATGATTCCTACGATTACTCTCACCACAGTGGTTCTCAAAGTGGCATCCGCAGGGTCCATGAACAACAGATAGGGCCTCCCTGATTTATTTATTTGTTTGTTTGTTTATTTAGGTACAGAGACTAGAATCACAGTCCACTGTTATCAGAGTTATTATGTTTTATTGTGCTCTTGCTTAGCCAGCTTGACTAGTCACTGGGTTCAATCTAAACCTCAGTAACTCATAAACAAGTCAGACCGCAGGTTCCAACCTCAGCAATGCCACAGTCATCTGTGACGCATTCAAATAATCAGCGTAATATTAGAATATTTCGAAGATCTTCATAGGATGAATCTTTACTTAGGTGGTCCAGGGAATTTATTTTCCAGTTAAAGAGATCCCTGGATGCAAAATTTTGTCAACCACTGGTCTAAATGTATGTTCTTAAAGTGAGGTCCATAAAGCCAGGGGATACTTTTGAAATTGAATTTTACTGGTGAGATTACTATCAAGTACTATCGAATTCAGTATGCAGTATGCACAGTTAGTAATATGCAGCTGGAGGACCTAAGACCAACAATTTAAAACTCCAGTCTGAGTGGATGAAACCCCTGCGTGGGCTAAAGGAAAATTCTCATTAAAGTGTTATGAAGTTAGTTAACTATTTGCTAGCTTACACACACACACACACACACACACACACACACACACACACACACACACACACACACACACACACACACAC
>JAOUWY010000048.1:8289464-8306965 GCA_025728095.1 Prietella phreatophila | reverse complement strand
AATGAATGTATACATTATACTAGTTTCACTTTTTGAATGGAATTACTGAAATAAATCAACTTTTTGATGATATTCTATGATGATATTTTTGATGATATGACCAGCACCTGTGTGTGTGTGTGTGTATGTGTGTGTGTGTGTGTGTGTGTATATACACATATATATATATAACATTGTAACTGCAAGCAGCTGATGTGACATAAAAGTTTGTAATTTTTAAAACTCATTTTTACTTTTCAGTTTGAAATATTTTTTTCAGTCTAATTTTTATATGTGCAAATGTACTTTTTTATTTTTTTAATGAAATATTTTAAAAAAAAAATTAGACATTAAATATAGTATATAACAAGCAAAAAAAAATGCATCAGTACTGCACTGTTGGGGAAACCATAGAAATGCTTTCAAGAATCATGATCTACATATTAGCTTTTGTTTGTTTTTTTGTTTGTTTATTTTTTTATACATCTCACCCACCCCTCCTATGATCTGCATCAGTCTGTGCTTATTTCGAGGTATACTTGATGGTGTGTAACATGCCAGTGTCTTTCTATTGACCATCTTATTATCTTGCAGTGGACCTGTCAGTAAGTGTTTTTGTGCGTTTGTGCAGGTATCGCTCAGTCACTCGGTCAGGACACGCCATTCACGGCTATGGCAGGAAGTGAGATCTTCTCTCTAGAGATGAGCAAGACTGAGGCGCTGAGCCAGGCCTTCCGCAAAGCCATCGGAGTCCGAATCAAGTGAGTTCGCCTGCTGCCGCACTGCGTTTTCCATCTTTTGAAAGATGAGACATAAGCTGTGTTCCGTCGTTTATATGTTGTTTGTGCATGTGTTTGTATAGAGAGGAAACGGAGATCATTGAGGGAGAAGTGGTGGAGATTCAGATTGACAGGCCTGCAACGGGAACGGTATGTCTGTTTATTTGCTCAATTTGGTATAAACTATATTTATTACTGTGTTGAGACAATGTACAGAAACACTGTTTACTCTGAACACTTACACTGGACATCTAAGAGCAGTTGTTGAATTCCAGTGGTGAATAGTTTGCTTTATAATTTCATTATAAAATCTGCAGCTTTATACTGTACATTATAATGTTTTATACCATGAAAGGGCTTAATGTATCTTTGTCTTAAGCAGGGGTTACCAATCCTTTTGAAACTGAGAGCTACTTTATGGTACTGAGTTATACTAAGGGCTACCAGTTTGATAAACTCTTCTGAAATAACAAATTTGCTCAGTTTGCCTTAATTATATATTATTATTAATATTAATGATAAGTGATACCCATCTATGTGAAGACACTGATCACGTTAGAGTTCTCACAATAATTATCAACAATAAATTAACAAGGTGGGAAACAGATCAATATTCATAACCTTATTTCTATGAATCTCAGCAAGTGTTTAAATTTTGAGATCATTTCAACATTTCATAGGAAAAATGTCCCATTGTCACTAGCCACTGACAAACCATTTTAACAAATCATGAACCATGTTGCACCATGTTTGGAAAAAGCTATCAGTTATGTAATGTTTAAGAGAAATCAACTTTCATATTTTTAAATAAATCTTATCACATTTTGAACTAATGACCAAATCTGTGGCATTTTTAAGAAAATTATATGTTACATTCCATGAACACACTTTTGAATTGAGCACAATTTTTCAATATTTTAATTCAACTTTGCCATGGTACTCCCATGTTGCCACTGACGACTGTTATCTGTCTCTTTGTTAGTGTGAAGATGGGCATTGCATGAAACTCTGAGTGAGTCTTGCAGATGTGCATCAGTGAAGTGTGCTCTTTGTTTGTTCTTGATGAAGTTCCTGTCAGAAAACGCTGATTCACAGAGATGGGTTGAACCAAACAGGCTGGCAACCTTCATAGCTGCTGTACATACCCCACTGTACTTTTCTGTGTCAACAAGGCACCCTGGTAGACTTTGAGGTGGAGGTCATTTTGCAATTTTATGATTTCAAGTTCCACCTGTTCAGCATCGAAGTTGAACGTTGCACTCTGCTCAGCAATGCATGTTATGTCCACATTCATGAAAGGATTGGAAATGAATGAGACACGACTCAAGCTGATGAAGGTCACAAAACCTATTCTCAAACAGTACTTTTCAGATGCAGAAGCATTGTCTTTCAGCACCTTTTTTCTCTGTATATGTACAGAGGAAATGTTCATCTTTGCTTGAAATGCATTTAAAGCACTTACCATATCAACAACAGTCTTACTCTTGCCTTGCACCTTACAGTTCAAGTGGTTTAGTTTCCCTGTAATGTCCGTTAAAAATGCAAGGTTGAGTGTCCACTCTGTGTCCTCTAGTAGCGAGACGTCTTTGCCTTTGGACTGCATGAACGCTCTGATTTCACCCCAAAGTGAAAACACATAGGCCTGTCATGATAATGCGTAATCGACTTAATGTACGATATCTTGTTGTTGTTGTTATTATTCATTTATTTTAACAGGAAAAATCAGAATAATGAAAAGCCATAAAATAAATCCTGATGGATTTGACTTATTGATTTCTCTCTGTGTCTGTCCTTTTTTTTTTTTCTTTCTCTTCCTCTTTTTCTTTCTACTTGTCTGTGTTCAGGGTGCGAAAGTGGGCAAGCTGACTCTGAAGACTACAGAGATGGAGACCATCTATGACCTGGGCAATAAAATGATCGAAAGCCTCACTAAAGAGAAAGTCCAGGCTGGGTGAGTAAGTGCGCAGTGTACACAACACACCTCAGCTTCTCTGTCGGAAAATGTGCGTTATTCCTGTTTTGTTTTAATAAGTTACATTGTTAGTTACTGCTTACTGGTAATCTGACTGAGTTTTGTGCTCCTCTGCAGGGATGTGATCACTATTGATAAAGCCACGGGGAAGATCTGTAAACTGGGCCGGTCTTTCACCAGAGCCCGAGACTACGATGCCATGGGAGCGCAGGTAAACACCTCCTACCTCAGCGCACTCCTCGAGCGAGGTTCATGCTCCCTCGTGTGGCCTGAGATCAGACCCCCCCCCCGTAAAAAATAAAACTCTGGACTTGCACTAGCTCTTACACCTCTACTCTGTACACTTTGGATAAAAACATCTGCTAGATGAATAAATGTAAATCTTACAATGTATACCATACTGCACATCTGCTTTATTCTGTAAACCGCTGGCCTCACCAATCCGCTTTAATTAGTTTTTAGTTATGTGTTTTGTTTTCGGTGGCAAGAAGATGCAACTGCAGCCAAACTGCCCCCTCAATCCCCTTCTTATTAAAAGGCCCACTCTGTATTTTGCTGTATAAACAAGACTCAGCTTGTACCATTATTGCTTGCGGTGGTTGGAATGATTGAATATCCATAGCCGCTCAAGCGGAAATTATACTATCGATGACACTGGTGGTGGTTGAGGAGATTTCCCCCATGCAATGTAAAGTGCTTTGTCTGTCTAGAAAAGCACTATATAAATGTAACCAGTGAGTAACTCAGTCGATGGCTTTCTGTTTTGGTGTAAGGCACCATGATTAAAAAGAAAAACAGAAGAAAGAAAATTACTGTCATTTTCATGACTATGCATTATTCATTGTTATTCAGAAAAAGAAGGCTTGTGCCACTTACTCACCCAAAGTTATTATGAATAATATGATATAAACTGGGTTTAATGGCTGTTTGTGTTGATGCCATTCAAAATTTTGAACATTCAAAAAAACACAAACACACACAATAATTAAATCTAAATTTGCCATACTACTCAAAATCTATGGCGAAATGCAATGATGTTTTCCTCTCTGACTGAAAAAAGATTTAACGTCAGAAAAGGTCAGTTTGTCAAAACTGAATGAACTTTAAATTACCCTTTGTGAATGTACCCTCTGTCTTACTCCTAATTTGTTTGCTAACATTATCAACCTTTTCAACCCCCAGTGATGCTCTACAGTTGAGATCCAAAATTAAATAACATGCACCTTGCAGAATCTCAATTTTCAAAATGTAAAAAAAAAACCTCATATATAAACAGGTTCATTTGTGTAAATTTAGAAATTATTGTGAAATAGCTTATTCAGGGCAGGACTAAAAAAAATGCAATTTTTATGATCAACCATTTATTTATTATTATTATTTTTGTTATTATTATGATTTTTATTACCATTTTGCTCATTCTGCAAGGCATACGTAAACTTTATGACCTTCACTGTATGTGTGATAAGGCACTTTATCCTGGTGGTGTAGTGTGTGTGCGTTTGCGTCCAGTGTTTCCAGAATGCCACTAGCGTCTCTTTCACCACACTGAAACGAATTTCCTTTTATTAACTTTATGCAGAGTAATAAATCTGCCCAAAAGCATAACATTAAATGCCTTCCACGTCTCTTTAAGTCGCTGCTGCATGTTCAAGATGATGGATTAAAAATAAATCCAAATTAGCATTTAGTCCAAATGAAACAAGCACGAGACTGTTCTAAAAAGCAAACCGGGGTACTGACTCCAGTGACGTCAAATGGCACGGCTCGCTCGCCCTAAACACGTTGAAGATATTTCTTAGTTTGAAAGCAGTCCAAGTGGCACTGTTTTTGTCTTTTCGATTCCAGACGCAGTTTGTGCAGTGTCCAGAGGGGGAGCTGCAGAAGCGTAAAGAGGTGGTTCATACGGTCTCGCTGCACGAGATTGATGTGATTAACAGCCGCACACAGGGATTCCTGGCACTGTTCTCAGGTCTGTCTCCATCTCTACCTATTCAAAAGCCTTAGCCTTCCTAAACCACAGGCATAGCCACCTGAATGTACAGCCATTTGTGGTGAAGGACCAAAAAAAAATTATCAATATTATGTTTTGGTTTCAAACATTGTAAAAAAAAAAAAAAAAAAAAAGTAAATGATTGTTGATACACAATACTAACATCTCGGCCATTTGTACGTAGAAAAGAGCAAAGGAAACCATTTAGCCGCATTGGAACTGGCTGGATCGAGTTAAGTGTAGTCTTGTTTGCACAGTGGTGGCTTGGCGGTTAAGGCTCTGGGTTACTGATCGGAAGGTCGAGGGTTCAAGCCCCAGCACTACAAGCTGCCACTGTTGAGCAAGGCCCTTAACCTCTCTGCTCCAGGGGTGCTGTATCATGGCTGACCCTATGTTCTGACCCCAGCTTCCTGACAATGTGAAGAAAAGAATTTCACTGTCCTGATCTGTATATGTGATCAATAAAGACTCTCACTAAATAATGATAACGATTATCACCCAATTTAAGTACAATATTATGCTCATTATAAAAGAATATAGAGGTTTAAAAAGGTCATTCCATTCTGAGTTTATTGAGTGTGTGTGAGACAGGGTATGCAAAATTACACCTGTTTAAAAGTAACCAACATGAACACTGACTAAACTCTTTATCACTGTTTTTATTCAATGGAGAGCTCTTGAAAATGAAATTATATTTTATATTCATAATAAATTTTCCTGCTATGTAGCTGCCCTTAAGACACAAGTAGATGTTCTGTTTTGCAATACTCCTCTGCATTGTGCTTAATTTCCCCTGTTAGTAGCAGGAGTTGTAAACATACTTGAACTGTATACTGATTCAGAGAATGTGAATGTATTGTGTAAAATTTTCATTAGTGGATTGTTGATGTTGTTGTTAACATCCTCATTAGCACTTGGTGCATCTATCTTGGTTTTACACTGTAAATATACTGTGGTCTCAGACTGTTTGGATGCTTGTTGTTTAATTGGATGTACTGTACATACAAGGTGTATATGTAGATTCTGCTTTCTACATTAGTGAAAGTTACACTCAAAAAAACAAGCTTGGAATGCTTGCTGTATTTTTTGGGCGGGATACATACAGCAGCTGTTTTTATAATTATTCATATATATTTAATTACTAATGCAAAGTATGTGTTTATCAATCAGAAAGTACAGTAAGATTGTGTTGAGTAATTTAGGAGGCAGCTAGGCAAAGACCAAGAACTTTGGTTGAAAAGAGCTGGAATTCCAATAAAGTGTTGGTTGTTCCAGGGTTCCAACACCCTGTTCCACTAAAGACATCTTCATTTATATTTCTTAATCAAATAAGACATTTATGAGGATCTGAATCTGGCCTGATCTGCTCTGTAGGAGACACAGGTGAGATTAAGTCGGAGATACGTGAGCAGATCAATGCCAAAGTTTCAGAGTGGAGAGAGGAGGGGAAGGCAGAGATCATTCCTGGGGTAAGTATAGCTTCTTTACACTATACATGCTAGCCCAGTGGTGTCCAGTCTTCTCTGCAAAGGGCCGGTGTAGGCGCTGGTTTTCATTCCAACCAAGCACACACCTGATTCCTCCTGTTTAATCAGTTGATCTTGGCTTTCAATAGACTCAGGTCTGGCTTCTGCTTGGTTGGAATGAAAACTTGCACCCACACCGGAGCTTTCCGGATAAGATTGGACTCAGTCTCAGATGCTGAACTTAGGCTGCGTTCACAAAGCAGGCAAACGTGACCAAATCTGATTTATTTGTTGTGATGTTCACACTGTGTTTCCTGTGTGGCCTATATCTGACCCGCAAGCACAAAGGAGCAATCATGCTACATACACTCTAAAAATCTACCCAACATTTAAACTTGTATCTTTTATAACCTCCGAGTGTTCCTGGTGGTTATTTTAAATTCATACCACAGCACTTTTGAATTCTTGAATCTGATTGGTCAGAAAGTATTGATTAATTTTACAGTACAACTCTGTTTAAAAAAAAAAAAAGTTCATCATTTATAAATAAATAAAATTCTAATTGTTGGAAGGTTACTGTGGTTTAAGAGGAGTAAAACACTTCATTCTGTAGGAAAATAACCCACTTTGGTGTGGTAACAGTAACTCCACTTCGCATTCGGTCAGTGATTATTGTCCTGTAACAGCACACCCTATCGTATCGTGTTCTATTCCTCTTTATTTTTCACCCTCATAGGTCCTCTTTATAGATGAAGTCCACATGTTAGACATTGAGTGTTTCTCCTTCCTAAACCGAGCCTTAGAGAGCGATCTCTCCCCCGTCCTCATCATGGCAACCAACCGAGGCATCACCAGGTGTGTACATGCACACCCAGATTTTACAAGTGTTGTGTTGCAGAGATCTTTTCTGGGCTCCTTAAATCATCTCTTCCTCTCCTACAGAATCCGAGGCACCAACTACCAGAGTCCTCATGGCATTCCTATAGACCTGCTGGACCGACTGCTGATCATTGCTACGTCTCCCTACACTGAGAAAGAGACCAGGCAGATCCTCAAGATTCGGTGAGCTGTGTTTCAGATGCATACCACCTCTGGGTCAGCAGTCGAGTTGGTGTTAGGGTTGTCGCTATTAGACCTGTCACAATAACTACTTTTGTTGGACTGTATTTTGTCCCAAAAGTTATTGGGGGAGTTAATTACCATGTGCTTCAGTTCACTGCTGTTCATTCACTGTTCAGCTTAAGTGGCTCAGTCGCCAACATTATTGACTATTTATTTAAAACACTATAACTATTCTTTTTAGATTTTTCTTCTTCAAAAACATTAATATGCATGCGATTTTTATCAACAGTATGTTTTAAGTAATTCAGTATACAGTAGTCTGCACAATTATTTACAAATCAAAATTTAAACGATTGTGTAAGTGTTCATCCCCGTTACTGTGATACCCCCAAATGAATTCTTTTTGGTAGGAGTCAAGGTTACAATGTCAACACGTTAGTGGACAAATGTTGGTTTCCATATCTTTAGCAAATTGATCACTAGCTGAGTTTATAGCCTTGAGTTTATTGCTCTATTTTGCCCCCTAGTGGAATAACAGAGTCTTGCCTTTTAAAGTCAGTTAAGGTCCACAAGCCGCTTTTAATTTAGACCGTGGGTCGTATTACACCCCTGCTGAAGTAAAACGGTGCTGACATTTAGGATTCAGGGACAAGTTACTGTCGTCTTTGTGTAAATATGCAACAAAAATACCATTTAATGTGGTAGCTACGGTTATAGCCCCATATTGTACCACCCCAAGCTGCATTGTTACACACCTAAAATGTTAGTGCTCTAAACTTTCAAGTTTCAGATAAAGGACTGTGGAATGGAGTGAAATCTTTGCACCATGCGCTGTGTGTTAGTAATTGTGGAACTAAGAGTGCATAACTTTCTAAAAGCATATGTCATTTTTTTCCTGCTTGCCTTTTCCTTCTTAAATATCTGAATCAGGTGTGAGGAAGAGGATGTGGAGTTGAGTGAGGAAGCTCACACAGTGCTGACGCGTATCGGACAGGATACGTCGCTCCGGTACGCCATTCAGCTTATCAGCACTGCAGGCCTGGTGTGCCGCAAACGCAGGGTAATGAACATGCACTATATATTTATATTTTTAATTGTGTAGTGCCACATTTACCACCATCTCAGTTTCACTAGAAGTCCTGAAAACATGTAGTGCAGTAGTAAATCCACTCGTGTCCTCCTCAGGGTACCGAGGTCCAGGTGGAGGACATTAAACGTGTCTACTCTCTCTTCCTGGATGAGTCGCGCTCCTCACAGTACATGAAGGAGTCCCAGGACTCCTTCATGTTCAATGAAGCACGTGAGTCCCTTTTTTGATTTCACTCTTTTTTTTTTTTTTTTTTTTTTTTTTTTTCCCCCCAGAACCCGGAGTTATTTAATGCCTAGGACTTTACGGTCACAGTTTGTTTTCTTCTACATTTATGGCAGTGGTTCTCAAAGTGGGATCCTGGAACCCCCAGAGTCTGTGAAGCGTAGCAAGGGGGGGTGAGGGGTATATGTATTATTTTCTTTCTTACAGTAATGGAAATCAAACCTACCATTCTCAGAATTATTATATTTACTATTGTGTTCTTATAATATTTTGGTCCGTTTAACTGGTCACTTAAAGCACACTTATTATGGTTTTGAAACGTGCCTAATTTTGTTTTAAAGGTCTTGTACAATAGATTTACATGCATCCAAGGTCAAAAAACACTTTAATGTGCTCATAATTTAAACGGCAGCGTTACCTTTTTTCTCCAGTCAGTGTCACAAATGACTCGTTAAATGATGCGTTCTAAAGGATTCATTCTAAACTCCTCCTGTCAGAGAGCATACTTTGCTCTGATAGGCCAGATGACCCAATCTGTCGCGATTTGTCTATCGCTGTCAGCGAACAGCCGATGAAGACCAGAGGCGGGGCTTTTTGGTACAAACCTATGTGGGTTAGTACAGGAAGTAAAGTCTGGAATCACTAACAACTCGTTTCAGCTGTTCAGAATCAGTTCCTTCTTTTGGGAGTCAATAACTCCGTTTGTCGTGCTCTTTGATTTTTGAAGCTTTGCAGATATTTTTACATTCACACACAGCTCTGTAACACACTACATGAAAGGTATTATTTGAAAAACCATAATAGGTGCACTTTAAGTTAAATGGGCTTAATCCTAATCTCATTAACCCAACAAGAAATCTAATAATAATGTGCGCTTGGACTTTGTGTTCTGCCTTTGGAATCTGAGCGGGTCTGTGGGATTTATTTTATAGTTAAAGGTGTCTTGTGTGGTTTGAAGTTCTCTGAATATCAGAAAGAACTATCAGGTAATTGAAGTCTGAGGATGGTGGGAAATAGCAGAAGAATTCATCACTTACATAAAATATACCTTTTATAAACAGCTTCTTAGAAATAAAAGTTGTTAATGATGTGAATGGAGAGAAAACCTGATTCAGTAGTTGTTGTCTTTGAACTGAATTGGAAAATTAAATGTATTGCTGTTAATAATGTAAAACATCACATCTCCCAGCCCTGTGATAATAGAGCTCTGTTCTGAATCTGCAAAAATATATCATGCATGTTTTGCTTTCTTTCTACAGAATCAAGTCAGATGGACATGTCTTAATTAAGGAAGGCTTGAGAGGATAGACTTTTTAATGATGTGTTCCTGTGACGTTTCCTTAACTCTTGTGGCCGGAATGTACTGTGGCCGGCTGTGAAGCGCTTTTCTTCTTTTCATGGAGTTTTTGTTCAATAACATGCCTGTACTGTTTGGCCTTTTAGTATTGTTTGTGTTCAGATTTACATTTGAGTGTTGTACAAATTGGAGTTGTGCCTCTTCTGGTATTACTTTTCCATAAATATATGTAAAAAATAAATAAAAATTGTTAAACTTATTTACAGTTGTGCTCATAAATTTACACACCCCTTGCAGAATTTGCTCAATTTTAATAATAAACAAAAAATATCAGGGATCATTCAAAATAGCATTTTCGTTTTTATTTAAATCATTTTGAACAAAATAAGAAATTACAAATGTTTACATCCCCCTGGCTCTTAATGCAGTGTTACTTTCTGGAGCATCAGTGAATGTTTGCACCTTTTGTAATAGCTGTGTATGAGTCCCTCAGTTGTCCTCAGTGTGAAAAGATGGCTCTCAAAGATCATATATTTTTGTTGGAAAGGGGTCAAATATGCAGAAAATGCTGGAAAAGCAAAGAATGTGTAGTTCCTGGAGGATTTTTCTGAAGAACACTGGCCAGTTTAACTGCTTCGGACAAACAAGGGACTCGTGAACAACTATCACATCATCCAGGTAACACCACACAGTATTAAGAATCAAGCGTGTGTAAACTTTTGAGCTGGTTTATTTGTGTAAATTCAATTATTGTGTCTTGTGGACTCTGTCAGCATCTGTTATGTGAAATAACTTATTTAGAGTAGTGCTAAAAAAAAACCAAAAAAGCACGTAATTTTATTTATCCCGCATTTTTAAAAAAATTTCAGTTTGCAGGTTCTTCCAGGGGTGTATAAATTTATGAGCACACCTGTAAATTTAGATTGCAGTATAGTTGCAGTACTGCTGATTGTAGCCTGGTGACAGTGTATCCTCATTCTTACATTTGTAGACTTCTACAATGGACATTTATTATTTTGCCTTGGAAGAAATATTAAAAGATCATATGCAGTGTGTTACATAACCTGTGCAGTTTTGTATGGCCATCACTGTTCATATAATATTTTATGAACCATCCCCAAGGCCTTATGTTTACATTTGCCAAATCTTAATTTTTGGCTCAGCGCTATTATTAAGAACAGTAGTCCCCTTCATATGCTGAATACCACAAAGTACGAACATTTCAGGCCTGTTGGTCAGTAATGACAGAAATATTTCCCTAAAGTCTGGATTATAACCTAAATATGGAATGTGTGTTAGCATATGGTTTGCTAAACTCTTTCAGATTATGTGTGGTACTAAAAACGCAAACCAGAAAACCTTTTTTATAGAACGATCAAATTAGCACAAAGGATGCAATTGAAGTTACTCTAGCTCAGAGAGGGTGTGTAGACAGGTGATAAATTAAAGGAAAAACCCAACATAAGTTGTGTTAGTAACATTTTCAGCTGTCACAAGCTGCCGGAACAGCTTCAATGTCTCTTGGACCATATTGGAGGGACGAATAATATTCTTCCAAAACATTTTCCCTCACTCTGTGTTTTGTTGATGGTGATTGAGCGCGCTCTCTTAACGTTTTGGTAAAAAAAAATGTTCCATAGTTGTCCAATTATGTTGAGAGTAGTTGCCTGTGAAGGGCGAACGCATATGATTTACGTTATTTTCATACCTCTAAAGCCATTTGGTGAGCCTCTGTGACGTGGGGGTAGAGTATTATGAATGTTTCTTCATCGGATAAAAATGATCAGTCAGAAGAAATGCACCTGGACACTTTGTAACCTTTTTTTTGTCACCTCTTGTATCCAAGTGCATGGACAACAGGCATTTACTCCGGGCTAATACTGATATTAAGTGAAAGTCGTGGCATCAGAGACCCTCCTTACATGTAGCATTTATGTAATATTTTATGTCATAGGTAGTTTGTCACAGGTGAATTAATTCCAGAATATGAACAGGTTTAAACTCTACATCAGAAGTTCTTTGTGAATTGTGGAAGCATTTACTTAGCTTCCTGAAAACCTTCCTCCCACTGGTTGCAAGAAGTGCTGGGAATATAATTTTGCCATGGGTAAAATTTATGGTAAGCATGCCATTGAATACATGCCAAAAGGTGTCCAGTGCAGAAGCTTGCACTGTGGTTGGCTCTCAGGTAGGTTTTAAAGGTATTAATACAGTTTTCACATCGCATTAAGAGGAAAGTATCCGACCTCATTAAATTATTGCAAAGAACCTAGCAAAGAACCCCATGAAAATGTAGTTGAATAAACACCAACAGCAGTCTGATTTATTGAAAAACATTCAATGTCTTTCTACTGAAAATTTTCTGATAGGTTTAGTGATTATGGAGCTAATTTGTTGGTTGACGCTATATTATTGTTATACTTGTGAAAAGTTGGAGGTTGTGTGCAACGCTGATGTCAGATGTGGATTTTGCAAGCGCAGCTACAATGGTGTTTAACAGGAGGAAGAAAAATTCAGTGATCTCAAACATAAGGCAATAATGGCCAGGTTTCCCTGTTAGTGCCTAAAGACAAAGGACAAGAGCATCTTTTCTCACTCATGGTTTTTCCAGCACTACCGGAAGTCAAATAATGAGAAATCCAACACAGAAGTAGTGGAGAAAGTAAACACTGGAGTCTAGAATGCAGTGCAGCTATATGACACAGATGAGCTGCGTTAAGGGGAGAGACTTGGCTCAGGTAATAAGTAATATACAATATAATGAGTGTGATGTGTTGATAAAGGGAGATGGTATTAGCATGAAGCCTTGTAACCTTACCTGTTTGGACATGCATATGAGAGAGCAGCAGGTAGTCGCATGGCATTGTGGGGAAATCATTAGCCAAAGTGAAAATTGACCAATATATCAAGCTTCCATACTGCTCATGCAAGCTCCACACGCAGAGTACATGAAGGAGGCTCCCAGGGTATGGTGAGAGATTCAAACCCCCAGCCAAGGAGGTGTAAGGCAAACAAACTAACCGCTAAGCCGCCGTGCCCCACAAAAAAAGCAACGTGCTTAAACTAAAACAAGTCAACTCCAAATTTCATTTGAAAACAAATCCTGGATTTCATTGAAAGCTGCGTATTATAAACATTAATATTCAAGTTGTTCAGGATGGATTTTTGACTCACTCTGGAGCCCTGATTCATTCAGGGCTTTCCCCCTGGCTGTACAGCCCCCCTGGCCTTAATACTGGCTCATCTAAAGGGCATTGTGACTTCATAGAAATCAGAGAATTGACTGTGATCACTCCGGAAGCCTAAAGATAAGGACTGTAACTCAAACCTGGCCATTAGCATGCCTTGGCGAATGGGAGCGAACTGTAGGGCTTTACTGAATGATGTGTCAATTACTCTTTCGGATGCTTGAATACTGATATCACCTACTTAGACAGCACTGGACTATTTGTTACAACACCTAAGGATAAGATTTCTGTCTATAATTTTTAGGTCATAGTCATCTTTAAAGGGAAAATCATTCCACTGGTCCTGGGGAAACTAATCTTTATATTCTTTAAAACAAATTAAACTACTTTTGGAAAACCTTATGAAAGTGGTGCTATTGGAGTGCAAATCATCTTCATACAGACTTCAAAAAGAGAAGGCAGATGAGTGGCGTGAAATTAAGTTACTGATTCATTCCTAAGCAGGATGATCATTTACTGATGAGTTACACTATCTAAAGTATCGTGTCTTGCTGCACCCATTACTCTCTCCATTTCTGCCTCTTTTGTGATACCCTGCCATCCGGAGCTTACAAATCTGTCTATCTCCTGCTGCCGCTTTCCCAGCATCACCATCACCATCACCATCATGCCTGCTTGAGCTGTGACAAACACATCTGGGGAGACAGAAACGTACTGATGGAGCATACTGGGATGCAAAGAAGAAAAAACCGAATGAAGGTAAGACTTATGAATGTCACGCCAGTGGAAAATGTGTGGAAAATGAAGATGTAATTAGAAAGATTCTGTTCATGAAGTGCCAATTTTTCTGTCTCACTCCTTCCAATTTGTCTCACAGCAATGTTTAACTGCTCCCAGCCAGGTGTGTACCTATGAAAAAATAAACACACTTTTCGCAATGATAGTTAAAACTTTCACACATGCATACGCATAAGCTCACATGCTTACACACAGGCAGGTGTGTAGCTGCGATAGCCCCCATGGCACCATCAGCAATGTTTATATTTCTCTTGCGCTCAGTCCCTCTCTTGTTTGGCTGTTATATTTAGTACGGTAATATAAATAATGTTCCACAGTGGAGCCATTTCGGAGCTCCACACTGAGCCTGCTTTAAAATCGTTGCATTTGAGCTTCCCTTTTATGAGTGCATGATAGATTATAGATTACCCTCAGTGTCCATTATTCCAGTGTCATCAAGGTAGTGGTGGTAAGTCTCTTCAATGAGTTGGAACATTTGACAGGTCAACAATAAGAGCTGAATCATTTGGCTCCCAAATGATTCATTGCTATTCCATCCTCAAAGTATGCAAAGTATGTATTTTGTTCAGTGATTGTTATTCTATGGTTGAAATTGTTCCATGAATTCATACTCTCCCTTTCAATTGGCAAATTCACATTAATTTATATCACATTTCATAAAATCTGTTTAAAAAATTTGTCAAATCAGCCAGACACTAACAACGTGCACTGACATACATTAAGCATCTCTGCATGTTTTTGTGCTTTCTTTGTCTATGCTTTGTTTTCATTTATTCTGATAACTAATACACTTGACTACATCTTTAGCAATCAGTGCACTGGACCCTTCCTGTCATACTGCATCACAAACACAACTGAGAGTCAAACACGCCTCAGCAGTCATGCTAATGAACAGCTACAATGATCTATTGAAGCATTTTCATTAAATTACACTGCAAGCAAGACAGAATTGCCTGCATATACAAACAAAGGCTCATACATGCGAGTCAGCCCTCAATTTTCACCTTAAAAAGTCACCTCAAAGAGCTGAATCGTTCATGAATGACACTAAACCACACCAGGGTTGCATCCAGTGGCTTTGTACTCACCATTATGAGGTACTGTATCTGTTAGTACTAACAGTATAGTAATTATTTCTAATTATAGAAGCAGGGGTGGGGCAGGGTGGCTTAGTGGTGAGCACGTTTGCCTTGCACCTCTGTTGGGGGCTTGAATCCCGCCTCCGTACATGTTTTGGGAGTTTCCTCCAGGTACTCCGGTTTGGAAATTGACATTTTCAAATTGTCCATAGTGTTCTCCTGTCAACTTTCTCCAGTCTAAGCATCACCGGAATGGCTCTGCACTAGGTGGAATACTATCTCTTAGGCAAATCCTTCAAGGTATCATGTAGGGGAGGGGTATCTGAATCTCAGCAAATCGATGAAAAAAAAAGTTCCCCAGGGGTTAGTGCTGGGTCCACTGCTCTTTTCTATTTATACTATGTCTCCGGGGCCTGTGATTGAATCTCATGCTTTCCCATATCACTGCTATGCTGATGACACAGCTCTATTTGTCCTTCCAGCCTGAAGATCCATCCATCTCAGCAAGCATTTCTGCCTGCCTGACAGGATCTTGGACTGGATGAAGGAATGCCAACTTAAGTGTAGCTTGGCAAAAACAGAGCTTCTCCTCATCCCTGCCTGTCCCTCATTCAATCACAACCTCGCTGTACAGCTTGGCTCAAGCACACTCGAGCTAACCAGGAGAGCCAGAAACCTTGGGGTATCTTTTGATGACCATCTGAACTTTACAGACCACATTTCAACAACTGCACGGTCCTGTAGGTTCATTCTGTATAACATCAAGAAAATCAGAGCCTATGTCACTGATCAGGCCACACAGCTACTAGTTCAGGATTTTGTTATCTCAAAACTAGATTACTGCAACGCACTAGTCTCAGGCCACCCAGCCAGCTCCATCAAAACCCTTCAGATGATTTAGAATGCAGCAGCACGCCTTTTTTTCAACCAGCCCAAAATGGCCCATCCACCCTCCTTCCTCTCCCTCTCCTGACTTCTTGTAGCTGCTCATATCAAATTCAAAGCCTTGATGCTTATGTACAAGACCTTGTCTGGAAAGGCACCCCCCTACTTGAACACTCTCCTTGAGGTTTATATTCCCTTGCACAACCTGCGATCAGTTAACGACTAATGCCTGGTAGTACCTACTCAGTAAGGCACGAGGTCCCTTTCCAGAACCTTCAAACTGACTGTCCAGGGTGTCCCCCACCTTGTACCCCAAGTTCCCTTTGATAGAATCCAGGCTTCCCCAGATCGATGGATGGATGGATGGTAGTAGCAGAATGAGAATTTAGGGGTGGGCTTTGTTTCATCCATTGTGATTATACAGGAATCCCATGTAACATGCAGTGAACTGAATTCTGACACTTTCTACAAAACTACCATTTCTGGTTTATTTAATGTAATGTAATGTAATGTTAGCTGATAGACACATTACAAAGCACAAATAGTATAACCGGGAGCAGTTATTGCATATTCCAAAATTTTACATTTTCATTTGAGAATTCACCTTCCATTTCATGTTTTTGGGAGGTAGGAGAGAAAAAAAGGAGAAATCCATGTGGACATGGAGGGAATATGTATTGCATGCTGTGTAGTTTAATGACCAAATGTTAATGAATGTAAATTTAAAACTGATACATAATCACAAATTCAGCCAAAAAGCTGAGCTTGAGTGATGCACAACTGCACTAAAGAATAGGCCTACTATTTAACATAATAGTTTAGTATTATGCATAACTGTAATATTGTCACTATGGTCACTATGCATCTAAGAGTATGTGGCTTAGTTGAAATGTGTATTGTAGTTTCTCATTCCAAAGTCTTGCATCAGCAGACAGACTGCAGTAATCCACTGAACACCATGACATCGCGCGGTATCAATTTGCCAGAGTCTGCTGAAAGGTCAGGGTTCACAGGCCAGCTGCATGACCCCAGTGCATGTTGAAGAATGTATGTCATGTGCAAGATGTCCAAGAGGACAGATTTAAACAGTGACTGTATCTCATGAGTGAACTGCTTCAATTAATTGAACCATTGGAAATCTTTATTCAGTGTTGTGGTGATTTGAAAGTCACCTTGATTTATGGCTCTAGTGACAATACAGAGCATTAAGTAATGTGGCTGTTAACAACTTGCTGTTTACTGCTAGGTAACATTTTTAAGCTAATTTACTTCACTGCTAATCTTAATGACTGAAAATTGAATATGTCTTAACAGTGACCTCTACACACATTTAGACTAGTTATATTTGTACGCTACTTTTTTGTCAATTTTTATTGACAAAAAACTTATTGAACATATGGAAGGCAAAGTTTTGTATTTATATAACTTGCATATCACTTAACCTCATCTTGAAATTCTTTCAGCAATTTTGTTAACAGCTTAAATAGCAGCAGGATTTATGGCCCAGGTCAGGTAAACATAACTTATGCAAAAATATTGAGATTAAGTTTCCTTTTTGTACAACATACACACTAGAAATGTATTCTTGGCATTTTCTCAACCGATTTCTTGAGGAATCCCCCTGAGATGCTGAGTTCCCACTTATACTGCACACTTATTGGCTGCTTTTCTGAATATTTCTCTCCAAGTTGCCC
>JAOUWY010000048.1:8262530-8277458 GCA_025728095.1 Prietella phreatophila | reverse complement strand
ACACATCATATATATATGCTCTTTAACTGCCCCTGTATTGTTCTCCCTAGTACCTCTTTTATCTATTCTTTCTTCTTTTTTTTGGCTGCTGTTGTGACACCCTAATTTCTCCATCTGGGGATTAATAAAGTATTATCGTATCTTATTTTCAATACAAAATCCCACACACACCTCGAAAAGCAACTATTTCCTCAACAGTTGACTGTCTTTATTTTCACAACACAAACTTGTCAGCATCTGCATCTAAACAAGAGAACAGAGAACAAAAGAACACACAAGCTCTGGTGAGCTCCATGCCCAAGAGGGCTAAGGCAGTGCTGGAAAATAATGGTGGCCACACAAAATATTGACACTTTGGGCCCAGTTTGGACATTTTCACTTAGGGGTGTACTCACTTTTGTTTCCAGTAGTTTAAACATTAATGGCTGTGTGTTGAGTTATTTTGAGAGGTCAGCAAATTTACACTGTTACACAAGCTGTACACTCACTACTTTACATTGCAGCAAAGTGTCATTTCTTCAGTGTTCTCACATGAAAAGATATAATCAAATATTTACAAAAATGTGAGGGGTGTAGTCACTTTTGTGAGATACTGTATATCACAATTGTACCACTCTGTTTAATGTCTGTAATGTGCATGTGTTGTAAACGTGGATCATCTTGTAACCAAACCCCACTAAAAATTCCTAATACATGTAGTATATGACAAATAAAATGAATTCTGATTCTGATTCTTTGGGTTTAAATCTGAATGCAGATACAGATACAGACAGTGTCATCGTGTTACATGCCTAATAAATGTAACTTATATCATGAAGGTAATAATGATGATTAAATACTGTTTCACACAGCTTTATAGAAAATGTTTTAATTTTGAAAGTCAAGGCATTTATTCACTGTTCTTTTTATACAGCTGTGATTATTTGCCAGCATTGAATTTGAATATTGAAAATCTGGGCACAGATTTGTAGTTAAATAAAGTAGCCCTTTACGGAAACAGATTTGATCAAAATCTCAATTGAATCACATTTGCACAATATGAATGCTGAGAACTCCATATAATAATGTCAATAAATAGGTAACCAACCGTTCCTACATTTTTGTCAACAGCGTAGGAACTGAGACAAACACGGCAGCGCTGTCTCACCTAAACTCAGGTTAAACCTAGTGATGTTTCTCTCTTTTGGTTTGGGTTTTTGTCATTTACATATGGAACACATCTGAATTTCTTCTATGGATGTTCCTCCTGCATTGCTTCTAAATGCCAAAAGATTTTGATGTATAGTAGGTCCTAACTATGTTTCTGCCTCATTCCTGGAGTAGCATGTAAGCCACAGGTGAGTATCCTGTCCCAGGTTGATTGATGCATGATTGATGTCACACTTACCTCCTGAGTGGGGGGAAAAATGCCGGGTAGAGGGCCTTGTGATTTTGTGGGTGGAACACGACAGGTGTCAACATCTAAAGACTTAAATAGTCAAAAGAATGCTGTCTTTCAAAGTAACACTGAGTGCACATTTAATGGACCAGACCTGTATTCTTACAAATTTTGAGTGTGTCCTGACTTTTCATTACTTCAAAAGCCATTGTTTTGACTTCATTGGCCACAACAATTGCACAATTTGGCAAAGTGGTTTTGGGGAAATGCTTTTGAGCATACGTTGTGTGATTAACTGAGTCTACTTCCTGACATCTAATTCTATACTTTTAAGAGCAACTAAAATTAAGCACTTTAGATGGCGATCGGACATAAAGTCTGGACTTGTATAACATGCTGAAAAGACAGCATGAAAGATAACCATCCGGTAGTAATAGGCATAGATGAAAAATAATATCACCCTGAAAAAACACAGAGTAGTATTTTCCTTAAAGGTTAGTGTATTTAAGGTTGGACATGCACCCAAAATTACCTGCTATGTTTTTTTTTTTTGTTTTTTTTTCATTGGATTGTTTTAAGGAAAGCGCATGTGGAATTTCTAGCTGACTTTAGGGGAACCATGTCTTCCTGACTACACCCTGGTATTTCCTGTCGATCCGTGCTTGGGCGTGTTGACTTTGAAAATGTTCCCCTTTCACCTTTTCGTGCCCCCATATGGCTAATTTGTTTTTAAAACTAAATCTGGATGTCATCTGAAGAGATTCAGGTTTAATATGGAGTTCATGATTGACTTAGTTTATTCAAATGTTCAGGTTCTGAGTGTGTTTTTATGATGTGGTCAAATTAACATGCAAATACAACCCTGATTCCAAAAAAGTTGGGACGCTGTGTAAAATGTAAATGAAAACAGAATGCAGTGATTTGCAAATCTCAAAAACCCGTATGTTATTTGCAATAGAACATTGTGAATTGAATAAATGTGCAATTTTAGGAAAAAAAATAAGGTAATTTTTTAACTTGATGGACGTAACACGTCTCAAAAAAGTTGGGACAGTGGCAAGAAAAGGCTGGAAAAGAGTGTTGTGGCCAAAAATGAGCTTTCCTGATGCAACATTGTTTTGAATGCTAAGCTTCCTGTGTGAACTTTGAGGAGGAAAGGCCTCGTGATCAATAAATTTGACTGGTCTCAATCTTGCTAAACACCATCTGACAATAAAAGCCATATGTTTGCTGCTTTTTAAGCTGTCAGTATGCAATCTTGAGATGGAATTTTTTTATTTTATTTTTTATTTTTTTGTCAATGCCTGTCTGCTGTGTATCCAACATGGGGGGAAACCAAAATCTACACTCCTTTGGTAGTAGGTTGCAGCAGTGATATTGAATGGGAGGGATTGAGCATCAGAACCTTGGTGTTACTATTCTTAAACAATAAGGTCTGCGCTGTATAGCACACCATCTCCTAGACACTATTACTCAGACACAGGAACACACACACATTTGCTGAAATACACATTGCCAACCGAGTTTGTGCTTCCTCTTTTTTTTAAGTCACGTTTTAAGTCTGTAATGAAGTCATGCCATGCCACAAAGCACAAAATGGTTCTGTTATTTATTTTATTTTATTTATTTTTTCTTGAAACAGTGATTTGGCTTTGGCCTTCTAGCCTATTTATACCAGCCAGCCCTGGTTTGCAGGTAATGAAGTAATTCTGTACTCGACCGTGACCAGTTCATTTCGCTTTTGGGTGCAGTTTAAAATGAACGTATTCCACCTTGGGCAAATATTGTTTTTCACATGTGATAGGTGAATGTGTGAAAAGAGCTAGTGTGTGCATTTTGTTGCTCTGCTTGCATGCGTTCCTGTATTTCTTCATACACAGCCACTTTCTGTCTTTTTGTGTAAGAATTTAGCGTGTGTGTGTGTTGGCAGCTAAAGGTTTCCCTTCTAAGAACAGAAACCTACTGGGCAACTGAGGAGCAGAACAAATTTCTCCACAATGTATGATTTCATTCAGGTCCCCCAACATCCGGATTGACTCTTTCATTGCCTGATGAAAATTCAGTCCCTCTCCACCTCTCTGTTTGGAGGCATGAAGAAGAGGAACCCTTCTGTTCTGACCATGTCAAAGTCTCCATTCTTCCTTCTCAGGTATTTGCAGTATGCCCTTTTCACATTAGGGTCCATTCATGCATGCACCCTTTCTATCAAGTTCCATAGATCGGATGTTCTGCCCAAGATTATTGACTTGTTTTTTCTTTATAAATATGGCTCAGTTTGTGTCATTTAGTCCTCATTCCAAATTTGGAATGTGCATTTCAATAAAGACTAAACGATCTGTGCACAGCTTTATTTACATACTGGATTTCAACAAGATGAAAGAAAAAAAAAACAGACAGCCCTTCATGGTTTGATTAAATAAGTTTATTTTCATGACTTACATATATATTTACATCTCATATCACTCCAGCTGGAGCATCACAGTTACTATATAGTAATAATAGTGTTTCATTGGACATTTTTTTTGTTCTCTTCAACCACGCTTGCTCTTAAAAATAAAATTCCCTTTAAGTTTCTGCTCGACATCAGAAACAGGTTTCTTTTTACACGGCTCTTGTATGACAAGAAAGAACACATTCTCAATACACACCATCAACGCCATGACTCTTTGATTAAAATGATCTTGGAAAAAAAACAACCCAAAAAATACAGGTATTGTATGTCGTTGATGGTGATTATATTTTGGCATTGTCATTCTCAAGCCTGTAGATCATCTAATAAACAAAAACAAAAATAAACATGAATAAACATGTAGCTTGAATATGTAATGTGACTAAATAGGTACAGTCTCTATAGCACATAATGACAGTGTACAACTATTGGATTGGGGGGGAATAACCCTGAACACACCCAAATGTGCAAAACGCATAAATAAAAAGTGACATTTGATAGGTCTAGGAGGACTTGGGTGTACTGTAAATTCATGCTTTGCTGTTGTTTGGTATGTGTGCATAAGCTGGTGTGTGCGTGTGTGTGTGTGTGTGTGTGTGCATGAGTATGAATGAGTACAGTTCCTTGAGATGATGAACTATCCAGGCTTTTCACTAATAACGACAAAATGGAGAGTAAAAATCACAATCTCCAGAAGCTTCTTGTCCATTTGTAGAGATTTCTTAAAAATGCTAATACATAAAATGAAAAATAAATACCTTGCATCAAAGCTAGTTTACAATATATTAAAATCACTGCATAATTGTCAATTTTTTATAGCATTATCATATATAAAACTAACATTTGTAAAAAGAACGTGGGGGAAAAAAGACATCCTTTAAAAGAAGGATACAAAAAGCTTAATTAAAATGAATTTGCATGTGTAAACACATTGGATCGGATAGAATCACATTCAGATAGCTTTTCACCTGGCATGATGAAAGCTCCGAGAAATAAACATGGTGTCCTGCAGTCCCAGTGATGAGTCAGACCTTCACAATACAGCATTTTTTGTTGTTGTTTTTTTTGTTGTTTTTTTGTCTCTTCCTGTAATAAATGACACTTCAATCTATATGCAAGGTGCTTTTTTCAATGTGAAAAAAGGCAGAACCTCTCCTCTTTTTTATTTTTATTTTTTGAGAGGACGTCTACACTATACAACAGCTTCAAAGCCCGATCATTTCCATTTGGTGAAAGGTTTCTTGTGAGTCATATGCGCTAAAATTAAAACACCTAATCATTAAGACGGCAACTGAACTGGGAAATCATTGCTTCTTATCAAAGCTTTTCCTTTCTGGAAAGGTTAAGTGGATTTTAGGAAATTGCATATTTTACAACAAACTGTATTTACAAATCATTTGAGAAACAGCAATAATATATAATTTCACAATAAAAACGGTAAACTCTTTGTGGGTTTTCATTGGTTTTTTTCCCCCTTACCTAGGATGTCTTTGAAAGCAAAGTGCTTTTCCTAATTTATACAAATACTTAATTAGTCATGTCTACCTGGTAGCGTTTCAAACATTTTAAAAAATGTCCACTATCTATGAAACGTATATCTTAGCAACAAGTGTCACCCTGTTAAAAAACTAAATCCCAAACTTTGACCTGTTCGTAATAGTTTTGTTAAGTTCTCCCGTAACATGGCCATCAAGACATGAAGTGGTTAACACCTTTTTTCTAATCATAAATAACCAATCAGCCTAAAATGCATGTCTTTGGACTGGGGGAGGAAACGGAGTACCCGGAGAAAACCCCCACAGCACGGGGAGAACATGCAAACTCCGCACACACGTGGCTCCAGTGGAGGTGTGACGCAAACATGCTAACCACTAAGCCACCGTGATCCTCCAAAGGTAATTTATTCCCTTTAAATAAAACCCCAACAAATTCAACCTAACCTTTAAAACAAATCTTTTTTTTCTTACATGGGTTTCAGTAGCTGTTTGACAAAATTAGACGTATCACTATTCAAGCTCTCTCGTGCTCACATTCAGAAAGGTATATCTTCTGAAGGAATATTGGAACCCAGCATGCAAAGACGACTATTCTCACACACGGGAGCTTGTTCAATCTTATCCTCTGCCTCTTTTTCCATGGATTGAGCTGGCACCTTGTAAAGAATCCTTCAAAGAAAATTATTATCACAAGCCACCAAAGACTTTTCCCACTTGTTATTGTTCCCTTTTTTAAAATCCTTGGTCTGTTATTGAGGTGTGGATGGTAGAAAGTCTGACAAAAATAAACAGATTTGCAAAGTTCCGATGGACAGTTAATATTTACACTCCAGTGATTCTCTACATTTAACGGCATTTCTTTTTTTTTTTTAAACCCAGCAATCTCTGTGAAACACCATGGGTTTCCTATATATGAACATATGAAAATGATAGCACAAATATATTATATGTGATTATGTAGTCTGATTGCATCATTTGACTGGCATGGCATTAAAATAGTAAGTGCAGAGACAAAGAAAGATGTAAGGAAAAAGAACAGACATAAAGAAGATGACCAGAGACCAGACATCTGTCCATGCCAACGTTATTAAGGCAGGATAAACCATACAGCCGTTTCCACTAGAATGATTCCTTCATTTCCGTATTTACACAACCAATCAGTGAGCTCCGTTTGGCTGTAGGCATGGTCAGTTGTGGGAATGTGATGCTATGGCACTTGGTGCAGATTGACAGGCAGCGTGACAGGACACAGTGCGTGTTCATGTTCAGTAGTATGGCACTAAGGGGATTATTAAGCCCCTCTTTCAACTCCCGAAGTCCCTACTGGCCTTTACATGTTGATTTGAGAGCTGCCCACCAGCTGCAGGATGGCTGACTTGCCATCATTGCTTCACTTGCTTGGTGGGATGTGATCGTGTCTGTGCAGCAAAGCAAGTTCAGCTTCCACCCAACAGACATGAAGAGCATGGCAAGAGTGAAGATGATGACCAACGATGGTGAGGATGGTGATGTGCTGCATATGTGTCGAGCAGGTTAGCTACTTTTTTTTTCTCCCCCCCCCCCCCCTCTCTCTCCACCTCCCTTCTGTTCCTCTCGCCCACTCCTCAGCTCGCTCTCAATCCTCCCACTCCAGACCTTCTCTCACTTGGTGACCTATGAAAAAGAGAAAGAGTGATTGAGTGAGTGAGTGGCTTCCCAACAGGATGTTCTCATGCAATTATCACTTCGAAGTCACCGTGCCATCTGTCTTCTGTTGCTTATGGGTCACACTGACAAAACAGCCCCCAAAACTCCTTTTCAAGCCATACACTCACTGATCTTCTAATATTATACTTTTACTAGTATTGCCATTATTAGAAGAACACACGAGCGTTCTGTTTTCTTTTTCCCTATCCACAATATTTAATAAGTCAAGCTTTTTTTCGGAGCCTTTATCTCATTGTGCTTGTAACAATGCACATTTTCGGCTTCAATAAACTGCCTGGAACTAGACACGAGTTAGAGCTTTGGGCCAAGAGCTCTATTGTTTTCAGTATAATATCCCCCAAGTGAATACACACCAACAGACACTACTTTAATGAAATAACTGGTTCAGCCAAATTTGCTTTAACATTGGATTATGGGATTTAAAGCAATAAGGCACTCGTGCGTTCAATTTCCCTTAATTGCATTAAATTACAAAGACTATTGTCTCTGGAATTCATTTCATTCCCTCTTTGTCAGCACTGAAAGGGTGAAAATTCACTTATATATGCACCTGAAAAATACAGCATCTCTTAGGTGACTCTTTTGTGGAATGTCAGAATTTCTGTTACTGTGTCGTAAAAAAAAAGTTAATGTGCCTTGACAATTCAGGTGAGGTGTTGCAGTGACAGTGACTCCAGTATGTCTTCATGCGTCGCTCAATGAGTGACGTAAAGTGTAATTTTATCAAACATCTCCATGCTTAGGACTCGTTAATCACTTATCGATCATTTAAAATGAGTCAGACGCTGATTTCTTTGACTCGCTCATATTAAAATTCAGTAGTCGCCATGAGTTAAGTTTTTTTGTGACCACGAAACAGACCTCAGGAAACCTGGGCTTAATATATTCATTTGTGGCCACACCTTAATAAATAAAACAAAATAACCACCATATTACTGCAGCAGCTTCACAGATATGCAGCAGAGTTATGCATACTTTTCAGTATTATGACTATGCATATGAGGAATTTAATGGTTTGTATTTTGTTGTGAAGACATTTCCTAACTTAAAAGTGATGCCTCATAGAAGGTTATATCAATCAGTTTCCCAATTTGTGCTCTGTAAAATACTTGTCCATCTGCTAGTTCAGTTCTACTGAATAGAACTCAAAAGCATTGCCCTTACACCACAACATATAAGATAACCTCAGTTAAGGGCTCTCCAACGAGACTAAGTGTCCTGAGACTTGCTGTCTTGCCTAGTATCAGATCACAGGAGTGATATTTAATTGGATCTGAGTTTATCTGATCTCTGTCTAGGTTTGCACCAGTAAAAGGCTAATAATTTCAGCACTGCCATTTCAGCAAATAGCTTGCAGCAAATGGCACAGCTTTCCACTTGCCTTTGACTTTCCCTTTAAAATGCCATTCTTGCTTCTTGTTGCATCATCTGCAGGAGTTAATGTAAAGGTTGCTAATGGATATTTGGTGATCTCTACACAAAGCACCTTAATAGTATGCAAATCATTAATGTGGGAAAAAAAGCCAATTTGAGCCAGCAAGGCAGAGAAATACCATAATTCGACTGTTTATCGGAGTAATGGCATCTTGTTAGTCAAACATAACTTGGAAATAATAGCTAGATTTTCTGTTTGTGGAAGGTTGCATTGATCTTCATGGTTGAGTATGTATCGATTTTATTACCATGCTTATTATAATTAGCGAATGAGTTAACCTCTCAATCAGCATTGCTTTTAATTAACTTTATTTAGTTATGTTTATTATGTTTAGTTATGTTTAGTTAGATGGGAAATATGAATATTGTGATATGCTATAAACTTGGCTGGAAGTGAGGAGATCATGGGGTCAAGCCCTGCTGCTGGTTTCAGCAAGGCAAAAATTCGCACCTATACGCATGCATATCTGAAAATCTCATGCCATTTATTCATTAAGAAAATGTGGGTCAGTCCAGCCAACAGGAATCTGGACAAACATAAGAGTTGGTCATGTGCATACCATTGCATTGCCTTTCCTCAACAAGATAACCTTCCAAAGCAGCGTCACAACAACATTAAAAACAGAAAGCCACCTCTGTAACACTCTCCAGGCGCTGATTTTGTTATTTTTAGTTGGGTACACCCAAACACCCATTGTAAAGGTCTTGACGTGGCCTGTTCCCTGCCTGCAATATGTTTTGTCCCTGTCCCTGTCCCCCTTTCTTTTTCTTTTTTCTTTTTAGGCAAGCGGGGTTCTGACAATTGCATGCACTGGCACAAGCAAAGTGTGAGTGTGTAAGGCTGATATGAGGAGGAGGAAGGGCAGGAATGTGCTCATGAAACGGTACTAGATATCAGCTTGTCCCATGAATACATGTTAGATGTGAGAAGTGAGATCAATTTCATTATGCTTCAATTGTATTCATTTCTATTCTATTCCTTCATTGCAGCAAACATACCAAGTGTCTTCATTATTCTCTTCTCAGTAAAGTTTTAAAATAAAATAAAGGTCTCTCAGCTTAAATGCCAATGAAGTGACACACTGCCTTAGAAAATGACTCTGAAAGCTTTTAGAAACAAATTAATTGACTCAGTGAAGTGCAATTTGACTTTGTCTTACCTATACTGCAGACAGCGATCGGGAGAGCTGCTTCGTTCTTGAGAAACAAAAGATAGAAGATATGATGGGATATGACAGATAACCATTACACAATTCCTTTTCGTACATTTTCTCCCCAATTTGGCTTGGTCAATTCCCACCCACTAGCTAACCCGACCCGATCACATGACAGCTACCACCTGGAAGAGTGGGGCAAACACATGCTTCCTCTGTGATATGAATCCAACCTCCACGACTTTTTTGAACTGTTGCTCATGTTGAATTACAGGGCAGTGTAACACTCCAAGGATCCACCCTCTTATCTGTTATCGTCACTCTGATTGACAATGGAGAGAGAGAGAGAGAGAGAGAGAGAGAGAGAGAATGCCCTCCATCCTAGTCAGAGTGCAATTTTAAGTGCTCTCTAGTCTCCTGGCCACAGATGGATGTTGCATCATCAGTGTTTGAACTTCTGATGATAAAGAAAGCTGTTCTTTCAACCCATCCACCACACGTATAAAAGTTACTACTACTACAGCTTCAACAGAATTCATTCGTATCTCAGACAAACTCCTGCATGTGGTTAAGTTCACCAATGTACAATCCACATTACTCACTTTACAGTCTATTTCATCCTGATATTTCTTTATTTTTATAAGAGACATGTTTTGTTTAATATTATTGTGATAACGACTCACATTTGTTCTATCTGCTATATCTTGTAGGTAAGTTATGCCCATATACTTTACATGCTGTGCCCTTGAGCCCTTCAGTGCACTTAATGATGCCACAGCAGCAAAACTGATGGGACAGATGAGCCTCACATGTAGATGTGTGTGTGTGTATGCGTCTATGTGACTGTGAGTGCATCTGTGAGCAATCTGTGTCTTACTTTGTTCTATAAATGGCTCCCTTTCAGCCAAAAAAAGACTAAAACCAAGAAATAATAAGTCACAAGCTAGGAGGCGCAGAAATAGATGTTGTCGTTCGGGTGAATGCTGTTCATTCTTCTACTTGGCCTTTTATATATATATGTATGTATAGAGATTCGGGGTCACCAAGGACAGCAGACTGAACTGTTTTAAGTCCTATAACAGATATTTGTGAATCACAGACTACAGTTTTGACCAAGCACAGTCTTTTTTATTAGTCCTATTAGTAAACTGATTCTGATCTGCCATATACTGAATTTTTCATTAATAAAGTGTTTTCCTGGGAGGGGATTATGAAAGGTCATGGCATTTTTATTTTTTATTTTTTTGCAAAACAGCATGTTCTTGTTGTCATGTTTATTCTCCCTGATATTAAAGTACTGTACAGGGACATTTTAGTCACAATTGAAACATGCCCTTAAAAGTACAATAGTGGTACCCTTTATTTCCCAAATCCTTTCACTGAAAGCTTTTAGTTTGGTTAGGTTCTCATTTTAATGTCTTACAAAAGGAGTAATTATTTTTAAACACCCCTGTCGATGAACAGCTTAAGAATGCTTATCTTTGAACGCCAGTGCTACTGTACTAGAGTTCCTCAGAACATGCAGAGTTCTCAGGAAGTGTGCCCTGCTTTACACAGTACATCGAGTACTATCTGTTCCTGAATGTCACAAAGGTTAATGCGGTTAATAGACAGGATACAATGCAGTCGAGCCACTAACCCACACTGCACAATTATGTGGTAATACACAGACCGCCGGAGGAGTGCTACACGCAGTGCTGTGGGAGTTGTTAACTTCTAATGGTCACATCTTGCAGCTGTACAAGGTTTATAATCTATATTAAGGAAGTAATCAATCAATATCGAGGTATTTATATAGTATGAACATCCACTTAATATGTAAGGGCAAAATATATTCATTGAGCTAATAAGATATATGAAAAGCTGATGTAACTGTATACAGTAACTTGGAATTGATCATATATACAGCCTGTGCGAGACATTACTCAATACTGAGTTGTCGTTACAGATTAGCTGAAGTACTGATTTTGCCTGATTAGTTAGATGGGTTTAAGCCCAAGTATCCCATCATGGGAAATCCCATCATGGGAAAGTAATGAGTCCTGGCCTTCAGGGAGTCCATAGATGGCCACAGACAGTAAGAATGCCACCCCGCCTAAAAATGTCTCCAACCAGACTGGAAGGAAATCAATTCTAAACGGAAGCAAACACAGGAAGCTTGCTTGATAATAGAAAGAATTTCTGTTTGTCTTTGGCTTTTTAGGCACTGGGATGCTTCCAGGTTTTTGGGGATATGTGTTTTTGCAATGCACCATTTTTATTCGACTGTAAACATCACAAGCTGTAGCTTTCTATGTATGATCTAAGTGAACAAGCAGTGGATTGTGATATTGTGTACTGTCAGAATAGCTTTAGTCAGCACAGCAGTTTTGCTGACTTACAGCTCTTTCTCCACGATTCTTGTTTTACTAGACAAAATTAAATTCCCAGTGCATGAGCCTGAGCTCAAACGTGTGATTTTCTGACCGGTGGAAGCTGATTACCGGTAATATGCCTTAAACTGACATTTGTCCTTGTTAATATACCGACTTCTAAAACTATAGCACAGCATAGGTTATTATTCTGGGATTTCTGCAGTCTGTCATCTGTGCTGCAGAAAGCTCTTTCTTTAGATAGAGGCAGATTTTAATCTCATCCTGTTTTCCCATTCGTTCATCCTCTTGGATTAGCTCCTCCACCTGAGGCCATTCACCAGTGCACAAGCACTGCCAAGATCACCATAATCGCCATAGCAACAGCCATTTTTCTAGACTCCCGTTATGTGATGATAATGAAAATTACCCCTTTGCTTTTCAGTGTTTGGATAAAATTCAATGGGACGGAGAAAAAAGCGTGTGTATCAAGTGTCATGTTGAAATAACATTTGTATTAACACATTTATAATTCAAAAGCCAGGCACTCACTGTTTCTCTGCTTTTTCCCGGTCATCTAGGAAGAAGAGGGCTGTGGTGAGGAAGAACATCCCCCCAAGGACGATAACGAAGGGGCAGAGCATAAGGGCGTAGCCTAAGCTCAGGAACTGCCAAAGCACTGACGTTGCGTAGCTCTCCTGCAGAGCGTCTGATATCTTAGGAAGATACACACGCACGCACACACACACACATACACAAACACCCACACACTAAGTATATACTTTAGAAAACAATGGCATAGCAGGCAGCCAATCATTCTTAAAGGTGACTCCCAAATATGGTTTCCATGCACTGAAGTGTGTTTGTAATTCCTTATGAATGTAAGTGCAATATCCTTGTATAGTATTGGCTTAGGGAACGATTAATAGCTGATAATAGGTGAGTGTCACAAAAACATACTTTAATCAATAACAAGGTTACACAAACACAATTACGATATTGATTAGAGTGTGGCTTGCCTGCGCAAAGCCTTTGTTTAAATGCTCAGATCCTCTTTAAATCGAAATTTTAACACATTAATCCATTCTTTTCCTTCTTACACAAAAGGCATTTTTGTGAATATGATGATCCAAGATGTCAGTTTCCATGGTACGAAAGCATAAGTGTGTAGGAAATGCTTACATATTCATGTTTAAGCATGTTTTGGCATCTTTAATCATGCAAACGCATTAAGGAACATGTGTCTGCTTTGTTACACTGACCGTTCACATGTTTCATCATTCGCAAAATGATGCTAAGGAGTACTACTGAGAATCCTCTCACCCCCATGCACTCCGTACAACCTGTTCCGCTAATCCGCTAGCATCAGCGCTGGAATACATCTCCCACAGGGATGCGAAGGACCGCTGAGTCTAAAAGGGGGTGCTGACAAGTGAAGTTCAGAATGCACTTAGAAATAAGTATGCATTGTTTTGGAAATTAAGCACGCTGCCAAATCACATTAGCTGTCAGCCATTTTTACAGGTCAAGAAGGATAGAGTGAGATTCTGAGATTATGCAGGGCGGGTATAACTATATTTTAATATAATGTTCTTTTGTGGTAGATTATTGTAGATAACTGACATTATTGCACTGCCACCCACTAAGCCCAAAAGCCATTTGTTGCATTTAAGCAGGTATCACAAATGAGGCATGAGGCATATATTTCTCACCAAGTGAAATGTGTCATTGTTTATATTTGGTCTTTTTGATCAACTTTTCTGTATGGTGAATGTTCTCCACAAACCTCACAGGTTTTTCAATGCTCTAAAGGCTAAGAATTCTTCAAGAGCCTTTGGTGTATAAAAGAATCTTTCGCTTCTCTGCTCTTCATCTTGAAGAACTGCCATGCGGTCGTTAAGATCTGATCACGCCAGTGTGGTTTTATCAAGTCTTTGAAATTTGTTGTCCATAGCCTGGAGTATTTTGTGAGTTCTGTGCGTCACTGTTCCTTTCACACCACCCTGTTAGACTTTGGCGTGAAATAGCTGAGTCATATTTGACGTGGGATGCTTTCCGACCACTAGCAGGGATGACATGTGCAAAGCTTTCCTTTGCACTACTAGCCCTGACCATGCGCCCTTATCTGAGGGGAAAGAGAGAATTTTCCAGAAGCAGCCTTAACCAACATGCCCTGGATCACGGGCTTATGATGGAGTTTTCGTCTACACAAAACTTGCTTCCAAAAGTGCCAGTGTGACTCTGGGGTGATCCAATATTTTTTTTGTATGTTTCTTTTTTTTTTTTTTGGTAGACACTTTTTTTTCTACAGACACTGTAGAAGATGTCTGCATTCCAAATATGTCAAATCAGACCTGACAACTTTAGAGGAGATTCGTCCCAATTTCTAAATTAGCGCATTTCAAAAAAAAAAAAAATGGTTTCCCACAGGGAAGCTGTGCATGAGTTCAGGCTATGATATAAATCTTTCATCATCAAGTGTGGCTAATTGTTCATTTGTACTAGAACAAGACTGTTTAAGCACATAATGAGTCTCATTGCTTGAGTAATGCACGTGCTTTCTATACAAATGTAGTCTTTGGACTTGTCCTGGCACCACACATTATAACGTCTCAACATGCTAACTCTTACTATGTAATAAAACTTTCTATCATAGGAGAATGGGCTAGAGGCGGTGGCTCAGCATTTAAGGATTAGCAAGCCAAAGGCCTGGTTAAATATAAACACTGAAGAGTCCCCCAAGGCTTACACGCTATAGTAATTCCAATATCATACGATGATTGAGAGATTGTGTTGTACAAACAGCTTATTATATGCAGGTCAGACTCACCTGAGGGTTTGTGTGTCTGAGTGTGTGTGTGTTTGTGTGTGTGTCTGAGTGTGTGTCTGTGTGTGTGTGTGTGTGTGTGTGTGTGTGCGCGCGCAGAGCTTGCTGTCATGTGTGGCGTTTGGCTATGGC
>JAOUWY010000048.1:8240020-8253481 GCA_025728095.1 Prietella phreatophila | reverse complement strand
AGAGAGAGAGAGAGAGAGAGAGATATATATATATATATAGAGAGAGAGAGAGAGATATATAGAGAGAGATAGATATAGATATCAGTGACAGGAGGTGAATCTGAAATTCTGAATAGAATCTGAAATTCTGAATAGAATCTAAAGCTGCTCAGAAAAAAAAAAGATCAAAGAGAAATGCTTTAGCAGACACTACACCACTAGTGAAGATCAGTGTGCCAATATATCTAATATAAAGGCATTCACAATAGGTTGGGTTTTTTTTCCCCCCAAAAAACGGTGTTAATTTGATTGGAGTGGGCGAACCTTTCATCTACTGCATTTGACCAATCAACAGTCTGCACTATTTCTAGCTCTACCCACATTTCTCTAGGCAGAACGTTCAGTAACCTTGCAAGAAAAGTAACCAGAAAAGGGGATCGCGAATTGTGACATACCCCAGTCTAATGTGGAAAACTGCTTATAACAATCCAAAGTGACTGAGCGTGAAGTGAAGGTCAAGGCACAGATCTGCTTTTCTGTGATGAATCTAAAAACATACTCAAAGCGCCCAGAAAGTACAACCTAAAATGAAAAACTAATAAACTGAAAGAGAGGAAGCTCAGATCCCATTTTCCAGTCCCAGCCAGTGGGGGATGAATATCAAACAGTATAACCTTCATTCTCATCAACTCCTTTGTGTTTCTCTGCAGGTAACACTGTGCGCTATCCAAATACAATTCACCCTAAGTTCCTGAAGTTTTTCTTCACCAAGAAAGGAAGGCCGCTGAGTTTAGAAGAGGCCTGCAAAATAAGTGTAAAGCAGTACAGAATGTTTTTTCCCCTCCAAAGCAGGATAAGGCTCTTTGGGAGACCCTGTTCATCTGATTGTTATTTTTCTACTTGTTTAAAGTGCTGATGATGATTAACCGCCCACCTCTTAAACCCTTTCCATCCCCTTTTTTTCTTCTTCCAGTAGTCTTTTTGGTGCACGGTTGCGCTTGAACAATACAACCGTGTGCTCCTGTTTGGGCTAGCCCTTTTGAAAACAAGCAGCGGAAAACATTAGTCTGGGACCAACATAACTGTCATATAACTCCGGAGAGGCGTTCCTGCCAGTTTGAGGAGCTGTAATAGTGCTTCTTAATTCTGTGTGTAGTCCTGACATGCCTTTAAGAACACGGCCACACACTGCGGTTGCTTCTATAACCATCGTAGTCTGTCACCGCTCTTCAAAAGCGCACAATAGGCCGCTACAATGGAGTACAACTGTTAACTTTAAGCAGTCACCTGTTAAAGTTTATGGAAAGTTAGAGAAGAAAAAAACAGAGGCCCACTTAGTTGAGTGGAACGGGCTAATGAAATTGCAAAGAGTGAAGAATCCGAGGCATTTCCATGGGGGCCTCTTTCCCTCACAAAATTCTGTTCTGAGTTTATCTTTCTCTTGTTTCACTGCTTGTCTGATGGGTCCCTATAGTCCTCTCTGTCCTCATAGAGGGAACAGTCAGTGTCCACTTAAGCACCTGAATAAGTTCAGCTCTTAACATTACACAGAAGGTATTCAGGGTGTTGTTTTCAAAGAGTGCTGCAATATATCAAGCGTACTGAAAAAATACCCTAAAACAAATCTGTCTTTGTATATCCCCCTGCTCAATCAGTGAATCGTGAGACCAGAGCATGGCATTAGGAGGGAGATTTGATATGTTCGGTGTGTGTAGGACCCTGGAGACACGGCCGTAATTTGAAACTAAAGCACCTTCGTTGGCTTATCTGTCAGCACTCTGTTTATAGGGTTGAATATGATGTCTGAGTCCCCTCTTGAAGATATTTTGGGATTTATCTACCTGCCGTATAGATGCTTTTCAGCATGCAACGTATTTAAATATCTACTTTCACCCCATTTACTCATGCACACATAATTTCACTTCAAAGAAAAATAGTAGGTATAGATAGTTCTTACCCTCAGAGCCCAGTGCCAGTCCTGCGCGATATCTTTAGCACTGGATCCCAGGATGTAGCCAAGACCACTAGAGCAAACAAAGAAAGATGTGTTTATGTAAGCAGAACAAGAGGCTAAAACAAACTTTCAGATGATTATGCTATACGTAATAAATTTCTGAACCCTTTTGTCTCTTGCACATGACCTGGCTTAACCCCTTGTTGGCATGTCCAGAATTTCACTTTAGTTACTGAATAATTCATAGTACTTACTGAATAATGTGCTTTTGGATGAATAACTTAGTAGTAGCCAATGATTCTAAGGGGGATAACCTGGCCCATAAAAAGACATTGTCATTGCCTGTCTTGAGTTGGTATACACCATGTTTTTGGTCCATACTTAACTTGTCAATTGTACAACCACAAGAGTCATAATTTTATGTTCTTTAAAGACTGATTAACTATCACTTTGACTACACTCCATGCCGTGTTGAATTGGACAAACGGAGGGTTTGCATGAGTACTAAATAAATATAAACCCCAGTAAGAACTCGTGAGAAAATGAATACAATTCAAGTTCTATAGTGAAGAGAAAGTACAAAATCAGTGCATGACAAAGACAACACAGAAGAGAGAAATCAAATTTGTTCCATGTGCAAAAAAAGGTAATCATAAATATGCAGCAGTGGGTTTGTTTTTGTCTCGAAGTCATTTTGTCTTCTGTGCTTCATTCCTTGTCGTTGTTGTCTTCCACTACTGACCTCTGTTCTCATTCTATCCCCAGATGAGCAGAGTCACATTAGGTGAAATATTCATGCGCTGAGAGAACAGACTATTCTCAGGTCAGACGTTAAGCATACTAATGCCGCTGGTAATGGCTCTGCATTGGCGATTACCTCCAGCAATATGTGAGACTGTCAACCATTGTTCATTAGAAACAAAGAGAGAGAGAGAGAACAAGACGAGAGAGCACATTTTCTTCATTTGAAACATTTTAGACTGGTTTAACGATTAATGTTTCAGATTGACATTCTGCGCGATGGCACTGATGGTGACAGCATGAAATTTGACTCTTTGGATGCTGACACATTTGAGCAGTCTGTACAGATGAGGTGAGGAGGTCAGACAACTGGACAGAGAGCAGAGAGAGCACTAAAGTGTTGCTGTATCACTCTTTTTTTCTTTTCTTTCCATTTTTTAAATAAATTAATTCCCACTGGTGTTGGGAGGCAGCATTTCCCCAATTTTAGAAAAATATTATCTCGTTTCTATTAGCTCCATCCCCTGCATTTTTGATGACAATGTTTGTGAACTCGACTTCTAATTAGAGTCATGACCTCTAAATTCTTCATGAGCAAGGCCTTGTTGAGATTAATTTCCTACTCAAGGTAGAACTATGTCTCCTGCTACTGTATCTGAAGAATCTATGAGTCATGGCAGTTTAGACAGACCAAACTTTGTGCCCTGTTTAGTCTGATAAAGTTCATAATTGTTCTGTTATGCCATGACTACTGAGGAAGCTCAAACACGTTCTGATTATGATGACTCTCTGTCTAGCTGATTAAACGGCTGTGTTTGATGCTTTCAGAAGTTAAGGCATTTCCTTTTTGACCTTGTTTTTTCGTTTTGCTTTTGTAACATTTTTCCACCATGTGTCCATCGGCACTGTTGATCTCACCCTCATTTTTATGTCAAAATGTCTATTATAACCTCTAGTGCTCAACTCTTTCTATCTGACCACTCAAGGTGACTCATTCACTAATTTTATTTCCCCTGACTCTCATCTACTCCCCAATGTCCTCAGCTGTAGGTGCAGGAAATGAACTCTATTAGCTTCTGACAGCGCTCTACTCTTTACCAAAACAGCTCCTAAGTGTTACCATAACCATTAAGATTTATGATTAACCTAGACCTGCATTTTAAGCCATAAGGTCAAGTATGATTTAACAGTATGGAGATTCCTTTGCTAAGTTCTCCTAACGTTCCATTGTTGATGTATGACAACACTGCATTATATTAAGACTAATGACTGGACGCAGGAGCCAAACATATGTGATGAGTGGCTTTGATCTACTGTAATACTTTTCAAAACAAAGCATAAAAGTCATTGCATTCCGCAAAGTGAATTTGTCTGCTGGCTGAAAGGTCATGTGAGAAGCTGAAGTCATTCTAGCGCATTTCTCCCTTTGCTGATTCAACAGACACCAGATAACCAGGTATCATTGCTCTTAGAGGATAAAAAGGATTTAGAGATCATATTCAGACAAACTGTGTGAAGCCGAAGAGGAGAATAGGGCTAATGCAGTTTACAAAGATGCAGACATGGAATTAATTCAATCGCTTTCAGGGCTACATTTGCCATTGCTACTTTAAAATGGGTTTAAAAAGAGATTATGATCTGAAATACAGATAAAGAACAGCAATTCTGTTAGACATAACACTTGTGATGCATCACTAAACATAAAATGTATAAGGTGCTCATTTTTCTCTTGTACACATGCAAACCTCTACTAGTAACATTTCATCTTAGTTTCACTGTAGTTAGTGAATAGGTTGTTGTGATTACTGAATACATGCATTAAGATGACTAACTGAATGATAAGCTGGAAGTTTTATGCGGTTAAAAGTATCCAGAGTAGTCAAAAACCTGATAAATTCTTTCATAGCCTGACAGTCTTTGAATTTTACAGCCAGACCACACATATTATTTTATCTCACCCTGTTTGGGTCAGAACATTCCATCTCCTGCGTGCTTCCTGTTTTCCGAGGCACATGGTAACAATGCAGGTAAATTTCATTGTGTAAACTTAATCAGCCGAATCTGGCCAACAGATTGAACAGCATGCCATTTTAGAGATTTACTGGTGAGAGAAAAGTTTTGCTTTCCAAAAGGAGAATCCATTTCCTTGCCTGGGCTCAAGCTTAAGCCTGAGTTCACTTCCTGGAAATGGTCATAATAACCAGGCTGTAGATAAACAAGCAGTGCATCGGACAGGAAGTGAAGCAGACAGGTTCATAGCTACAATCGTTGGCCTCTTATTGTTTCTACCGATGAATGCTTTGTTAGGTCTGATCCTCCAGGACCTCCATAGGCCATTTGGCAACCATTCCAGAATCTCTGGCCTTTCTTTTACTGCAATTAATGTTTTCTCAATTTTATTCCTCGCAATGCTAAAAACAGTGCTGTTGCCTGATACTTGAATGGAGGAATGTTAACTGAATTAAGTACTTTTTATTTGGAAATGGTCCAGATGGTGCAAACCACAGGAGTGTTAGTCATGGTTGAGAAGTAGATCTATGTTCTGAATTTTTCCACATGGCATGTGTACTGTAAATGTTCTATTAGTAGCTGTGCTACCAGCATGTTTTTTGTAGGTTGGAGGAAACCTGAGAACCTGGAGGAAACACACAGGGACACAGGGAATACATGCGAAACTCCACCTAGAGAGTAAACCAAGCTCAGGATTGAAGTCGGGACCTTTGGACTGTTGGCGTGTGCCATCTTTGTACATCGTTGAAAGTGTTTTATAATTTGGTTTGACAAAATTTAGTGTTGACTAACTCTGCACTGTGTCTGCTTATCAATGCAAGCCCCATGAAGTGCAGGCAACAATGCTAAGCACTATAGGAAGATTCATGCCAAATAAAAATAAACTCAGACTACCTCATCAGTGCATGCCTTTGTATTATAGACTCATCCCTTTTTGTGCCTAAAAATGAGGGCTTTGGGTTTATTTACCTGAGTGAGTCACCTATACAAATCAATTTGTTCATGTCAGTCTCTGCTTGCAGGTCCTGTCTATCTTTGTGCCTTGTCGCCCATGGAAGTGACCATACAAAAAGGTGCTGTGTGCCACTGGACTCAATTATGTGCATTTGACCTTTACTGAGCTGAGATGGCTGTGCTGATAAATGTTGCTGTCTAAGCCTGAATCCTGCCAGCCTGCCTGCTTTCAAAATGACCTGGCACAAAACAAAACTCTCATACGAACGAAAGAAGAATGTCAGAAGTATCGTAAAAGGCCATGCTGAGTCACAATAATCTGACAGCTAAAAATAGTTAACCTTTCTTTTGGTTTCAATGATTGTCACAAAAATGTTTGGAAACTCTCATAAGAATGAAAGGAGAACCAACCTCTAAAGTATCGTAAACGCCATACTGAGTAAGTTAAAAATAGTTTTCTGGTTGTATTATCTTCCCCAATTCAGTCACAGCCTTCAGTAGTACAGGATTTTTTAAAATTACAGTTCATTACCCTGCATGCATCTTGCTGCCTTGCTTGTATTTCCCCCCAGCTAGGATAGGCTGGTTTTCACTCAACAAACTATCATGTAACAGTCAGTGATGCATGGAACAGTCGCTGCCTTATCTCCAGTTCTTGAATAAATGCTGTTGTAAACTGTCACTGGTGACACAGCTGGGCTGTTGTGCTTTGTATCAATACAAAAGCCTGTCAGACCTCACAGACTCCTAGGTTTCTGACACGGTTGGGTTCTCGATGCATTGAGAAGTAAAGAAACTCTGATCTATACTACAGCAGGTGAAGATTACCTTCCTAATGGGATAGCCAGGTAGAACACAGAGAGCATTATGGTCCTCTTGTTGTTGGTGAACAGATCTCCAATGATGGTGGGAGAGATGGAGGAGTAGCTGGACTCTCCGATGCCTACCAGGCCTCTGGATAGAACAAACACCCAATAGTACTGCAAAAAAATAAAAAATAAACAGACAGGCAATATGTTAAAAAAAAGGAAGATGCTATAATAAACAAGAGAATTTTCCAAAAGATTTTTTTTTCCCAATAGATTTTTTTCCACCAATTACCCGTCAGCATTAACTATGAACTAAGCTGCACCTCCATGCATCTATGTTCTGTATTGCTTATCCTACAAAGGGTCACCGGGAGCCTGGAGCCTATCCCAGGGGATACCCCGGACCAGGTGGCAACCCATCGCAGGGCACAATCACACACACACTCACACCCACATTCACACACTACGAACAATTTCATGGAGAACATGCAAACTCGGTGCACACCGGGTGGAGGCAGGTTTCGAACCCCCAACCCTAGGGGTGCAAGGCAAACATGCTAAATCTCGATACCCACTTAAGCAGCACCTTTATGCATTATATATGCACTACATGTATATTTGTGGTATTCATTTCCATAAATATTATTATAAATATTATATATAAATATCATTTCTGAATATTTGATGCCAGTCTGTGCTCTCTTAGAGTCTTTTCCTCTTTCCAAAACATACCCTTATGTCCTCTCTTGCCCAGATGATCTGCTTATTCAGCAGTATCCTTTCATAAATCTGCTCACTTTTATAGAACAGCACAACTGGGTGTGGATTTCCCAAGAGGACACCGATTCAAAACTGAAACCTCACTGCAGAATTAAAGGACAATGACCTTTCAAATCATCTTGCTTTAAATTGCCTGTATGGGAAGTGTTTTTATAACAATAGCCAGTGGTCGCAATGATCTTGGAGAAGAAGCACATCTGGGCAGTGCACTCTGACCCAGGCCTTCTGGTTTAATGATTAGAGAGAAGGGAAGGAAGAGACAAACAACCCTGTTTGCTTGGAAAGACTAGGTGGGGTGCAGTTATAGATATTCATGTATAAGCACTGTTTAAGTGTGTGGGGGTGGTAAGAGTATGGGACTACATACATATATGGATGTTCTATGCTAAATATACCGAGCATTTCTGCTTTACCAGTGCACCATAATCTCGTTTATTTTTACCTTATGAGCTTTTCTTCATACGAGGAAAAAACACATATAGACTCTTCTCTCTTTCTATCCTTAGTTCCCTTTTTCACACTGTAGTTACACATACACACTCATTCTGATACTATTTCTCTTTGTTCCTGTTCTTCATCTCCGTCCTCTCTACCTACACAGACACACATCCGGTGCAAATTATGCCAAATCTAGGACGTCCATCCAAATTTAAAAGCGCTACAGGGAACAAATATTGCAAATATGGGATTTCTCTTTAGGATTTTCACACAATCAAGCCCTGCACACTTGGATGTGTGACGTCTCTTGGGTCGGTTTATGAAGCTACCTGAAGATGGCTGCTAGTTCCTAAAGAAGAAAGCAAGCCTTTAATTGATGAAATCACCTATAATTTCTCCTGAGACGACTACTAAGACAGGATTGTTTTGCTAGTGAAGCTCCAAAACATGTTTCTAATCCTAGTCTTGAGTATTACTGGACCTTGAGCCAGTCGAAGGCAATTCTTAGTAATGGTGTCCATGTGGTCATATGTGAGCAATAATGATTTTCCTTCTCCTCAAAAGAACGATGTCCAACATTGTCACCTCACCCTATGTTCCAGTCTTTGTCCTATTACCAGATATCCCTCTTTTTCATTCCTTGGCCCATCTGACACCCTTAAATATACCAGTGCAGGAAAAAGGGTGGGGCTACTACTCTATTTCATTGTTGCGTGTTATGTAATTCGCAGCAGGTATAGGGAATTACTATGGTGTACGTGACAGGAAATAGAAACACAATTGATAGTAAAGCTGGGCAATCCTCCTTCATACACACATTCATATCTTCCTATACTGGTCTGAGTTCTTATAGCAGCAGCTGTGCTGGAACAGAAATTGTGTGTGTGTGTGTGTGTGTGTGTGTGTGTGTGTGTGTGTGTGCGCGCGCGTGTGTGTAGGAGCAGAAAGCTGGAGAGCTGCATTGCAGAGTAAGGGATGGAGGAGTGAAAGATAGGAGTGAAGGAGGAGGAAGAATTGGTGATGTGGGGATGATACAAATATTAACCAGAAACACACACTAGATGTGATGATGAAAATATGTACATATATAATAAGTTTGTAAAATTCCTTTTTTTGCATGTGAGTGCTTTTAAATAGCAACGAGTATAATACTGATATGGACAGAATTGATCTCTACAGGTATGAGCTGATCTCTGCAGGTATGAGCTGATCTCTGCAGGTATGAGCTGATCGCTACAGGTATGAGCTGATCGCTGCAGGTATGAGCTGATCGCTACAGGTATGAGCTGATCTCTGCAGGTATGAGCTGATCGCTACAGGTATGAGCTGATCTCTGCAGGTATGAGCTGATCACTGCAGGTATGAGCTGATCACTGCAGGTATGAGCTGATCTCTGCAGGTATGAGCTGATCTCTGCAGGTATGAGCTGATCTTCTGACCAATCAGATTCAACAGTGCTGTAGTATCACAACAAATCCCAGCTTGTAGAGCATATTAGCTTACATACAAAATCTTAGTAATATCACGTCTTGAGGTTTGGTTTATGGTGACTGAAGTATCAAGCATATGTTCAGTCCCCATGCTAATGAATAGGTATGTGTGTATGCGTGCATGTTAGTGTAAGTTGTTATAGAATAGCTCCTTCTGTCAATGCCTTTCAATGATCCAAGGGAAATAAATGCATTTCTCTCGCTCTAGCGTACATGTCTGCCTTGAACCCACCACAGACACTGATTACAAACACATGAACACACACATGATACAAAAATATCAAAACTCGGCACATATACGCCCTCGCTTTGGGACACGCTAAACAGTCCTCTCTCTTAATTAGCATTCACTCTGAATGACCGTCTCATGCCCTTTCTGGAGACTAGAGTCTCAGACACACAAACGCACAAAGCATGTTGATGTGTGCTGTCAATCCTGAATCCTCAATCCTGTCTGGGTTTGACTGAAATGCTTAGTAATAAACCCCAAACTGTGATATTGAAATAAAACCTATAGTTTCTATTAGCTTAGGTTGCCTAACATATTTAACTTGAACTAAAAGCTCGATCGTATCCTGATGTGATCTACCCTGGTGGCAGGTCTGATTACATTAAGTGGCTGCCAGCTGAGACATAGATTAAACATGTGGGGTAGGGGGGAATAATACACTGCCGGAAAACATAGCGAGGGGTGTTAACTGACAGAACATGGCCAGGATGCAACTCAGCAAGCTAAAAACAGTTGATGACGAAAAGAAAAACAGTTGTTGACAAAAGTACTACTGTACAGAGAAGGAAGCATTTCAAGCTAGTGCCATTCAAAAGTGTTAATAGGAAGTGCCTCTAGGTAAAGAGGGATGAGAGATGGCATAAGGACATGGGAGCTTTTAAATAGTATATGGTATACAGATGTCCCTAGTCCATGTTAATATTTTTTTATTAATATTGAGTATTATTAAGTATTATTCTATGTATATAGATTATTTCTAATGGTTTTACATGATATGTTGAGGGGTACTTAAAAAAAAAAGGCTGGCTTGAAATATCTTAACTGTTAAATGGTAGTGTATTAGTGCACCATCATTGGGTTAGCTTTTATCTTTGGACGTAAGTGTTGTATTACCACTAGTCCTTAATGAGTACGTTTATGACCTTGATTTTAATAGCACATTACGTATTTCAGCTGCACCAAATGGAGCACATTTACCTTAAGCTCAGACACTGATGTGCTCGAAAAGAATTCATGAAAAGCCGCTGAGCAACTCAAAGTCTGTTACCTGGTCCTGTTTCAACTTTGTGAAGACAGTCTTATTTTCACAATCATACGAAGGAGATCTCTTACCTCTCTGGTGATAAAGGAGCTCAGTAGTGTCACAGCCGACCAGAAGAAGATGCCGCAGCTCAGAATGACCTTCCTGTTAAATCGGTCACCAAGGTAACCGAAGATGGGTGCCGCCACCATGAAACTGCAGATGAAAACTGTGCGAGAGAAAACGAGAAATTTCACATTAGATATAACATATTTTTTTCTTTTTTTCAAATCAGGAATCATGAACTATTTGGGAAATTCTATGGAAATTTTGAATGTATGTAGATCCTCCACTATCCATCAAATGTGCTACACTAATCCAATGTGGGAGGACGATTGAAGGCTTGATTCAGCTTTACAACCCACGCCACTCCCACAAGCCCCTGCTGCTCTGTATCCTGTGTCCAAGCAACAGTGATTCCAAGGTAGATAATTATGATCAAGGTTGTCAGAAGGTCTAGAAACTGCTTCTGATTGTTCATGATGTGTTTAGTGAAAGAAGATATCTCATTTTAACTTTCAGCCGCAAAATGTACACAGTATTTTCCCATAATACACAATATGACAGTTCAAATTCCAGTGGTTCTCTATAGCCAAACTGCAGTTGCTATACAAGTCATGAGAATGCAGAGAAATGCCACTGCTGACATTTCATTTTCTCTTTTGTTAGTTGCTGAAAGAGGGATCTCAGACATGGAAATGAACCTCAGTTTCATTATAGAAAATATTTACATCAATGGGCTATGTGACTATAGAAACCAGACCAATAGCAACTACAGTAGATGCTGACTTGTTACAAACAAGCAGGGTGAAGCTGAACAAAAGAGAGAAAGAAGAAGATGAATTCATAATGCTGTCGGAATTGGACTGTAATGAGGGGCGGAGTTACATTTATTTTAGAGGCTTAACGTCCTAGAGGCTTAGAGGCCTAAAGTCTTGAGCTGGATTTAATTTTAAACACCATTGTTTCGACATGGTTTCTGTGAAGATATAGTGAGAAACGGGTGTGTGTTCCACGGAGATTCGATTCAATTTGAACTGTATAGTATTTTTAACGCTTTTTATTTTTAATAATTTCACAAAGCAGCTTTACAAAAATCCATACGCAGACTTTGATGCCCAATGAGCAAACCAAAGGCAAACGATGTGAGCAGGATGTACAGGATTTCCATGTGATTGTTGCGGCCAAAAATGCGTGATTTTGCTACAGGTTTTTAAAAAATGTGCGATGCAATTTGCGAAGTGTTATGTGCCTTCTTGAAGAAAACTTCTTGAACTGGCAGAACTGCACGTAATTGTCTTTCTCAGCGCACAGCACGTAAATCGAAGATGGCTTTGGCTGACACGTGACACATCTTGGCTCAAATCTGCAGAAAATCTGACTTAATTTTGAAAACTCACGAGCTCCTCCAAATATTGCAGAGTTTTCTTGATTTTGAGTTCATTTCTGCGATCACAAAATCACAGAATACTGGAGGGACTGGTATGAGGAACCAGCATCTAAAGGGAACCATCCTCTTAAGGGAACCATCCTCTTCTGGGTGAGACCGACTAGTAGGATTATAAATCCTATAAATTGCTTTTCTACAACCGTAAACTAAAGTCACACAGTACTGTGTTGAAAGGATGTTCAGTATGTGAATCACAGACTATGATTACAGCAGCAGATCTTAGGTGTCTAGTACAAGTCTATAGTATAAAGGTGAGTTTATTCACTGAAGAAATGAATACCGGTAGTCTTGGGTGTATGAGTCTTGGGTGCAAACTCTTTTGGGAAGTTCAATATAATGTGTTTATAGATGCATCTTCAACCTTGCCTAGAGTACACTTGCTCACACACTCACACACACACACACACACACACACACACACACACACACACACACACATCCCTTATACTGTCAGTCTACTAAGACAAGTCAACAAGCTGTTCTCTAACAAGGACACAGAGTGTCACGGATGTGAAGTGTCACTCTTACACAGTTGAACATGACCAGTGTCTCCACAATCAACGATTTGCATATTTCTACAAGATTCAAGCCCACACTGTTGTTTTCAAAATCTGGTCCAGAAAGTTTTCCTTCTCTTGCCTGACATAAACAATAGATATCTTATCTGTATAAGATATGATCTCATAAACCACATCAAGTAAGTCAAAGTTCACATTTTATAACCACATTAATGTTATTTGTTCAGCTAGGTCATGTTAAGGTAATTAGCACTGACTGTAGAAGAACTAGTCTGAAGCTAACATTTATCATAATAGTTTTTTGAGGTTTAAAATGTAGGCTAGAGATTAAACATTATGTGTTAATTTAATCTCTTATTTTGATATATGATTTTATCATATAAGTATTTTAATTCAATTACACTAGCTTCCATCCTGAGGCAACGGTAAACTGGTTAGCATAGGTATTAGTTAACGTAAGGTCACAGCAAGCTTTTGACATTAAAACATGCTTAATTCATTTTGGTTAATTAGCCAGTTATGAGTAAATCTATTAACCAGCTGAAACATATTACTTAGAGAGCGCTGAAGAGATGAGGACCCTGTCCCACTGCTAGAAATGTCTGGGAGCTTTAACATTTTTATCGTTTTCTTAAGTTTCTTGTTTGTTTTGTATTCTCATGTTTGAAATGGTTTCAAATAATACGTTAAGACTAGTGTTACAGAAGGCAATATATGAGGGTTTGTTTGTTTTTTAGTTCCTCTTAACTTGTGAATGTAAAACTAAAATAATTAAAAGATTAATGTCATTTTGTGTTTCAGAAAAATGTAGGTTTTGTAAACAAAGTAAAATATCATATGGTTTTAAATTTAAGGTTTTTTTTAAATTTTGTTGTCATGTCCAACCCGAAATGAGGTAGAGATAAAAGATTTATATTTAAAAGATACTGTCCAGATTATAAATGGTCAGGTTTAAGCCACCTTGAGTTGCATGGAGGATTGGATCCAACAATAATAGAAGTTCTTATAAAAAATGATTATTAAAAAAA
>JAOUWY010000048.1:8204709-8217701 GCA_025728095.1 Prietella phreatophila | reverse complement strand
AAAGTGGCGCTGAATGTCTATCAACACACCTGAGAGAGAGAGACAGAGAGAGAAAGAAAGAGAGAGAGAGAGAGAGAGAGAGAGAGAGAGAGAGAGAGAATCAGTATTAGTGTCCTAATATCTATCAGTAAAACTGTTAGTTAATATTCACTGCTTAAATAGTGTACAATTCTGTTTGGTCAAAAGACCACTATGATTTTTCTAATATATTAAAAAATACTGTGGTATGGAGTTTTATCGACACTCATGATGTCGTTTGTAGGTCTCCATCTCTAGCTTATTAACAAGTAACATTGAAACCACACATTCTCCAACTCACACATTCTCCAATTCTGAGCAATCTTTTGATTGCTGATTGCTGATTGCTGAAGTTGATTTAAGGAAGCAGTAAGGTCTGTCCAGCCAAATAAGGCATTTCAAAAACATCTGCATACTGTATTAGTCCAGCTTCTGTGTGTCAATGTTGTATCACTACTGCACTATTACACTATTCCGTGATTGATTGTTGTTTTATTCAAATGTCTTCGACTACTTAAGCTAGCTACATTTTAAGTAGTAGGATCAGGTGTACAGGATTAGGGTTGGAACTAAATAATGCAGGTGGACAGATTTCCAAAAGCACACTTTACCTAATCAGCAAAGTGAGAAGTCCTGATTTGATACATATTCCCTGGAAGTCCTCACCACCATGGTGTAAGATTTCTAATTGAAGGACATCAAATTATCATATCTTCAACAGTTTTAACAGATTCAAAGCCTAAGTATTCGATGTTTTCATTATATCTTCACTACCTCGCTAGTTAACATGTAATAACAGGCTACTTATAGCCTAGCTTAGTGGGACATTTTTTCCTGAAAAAACTAAACCTATTTAAGCAAGAAAATAAGGCGTGATTGCGTCATTAGTTTTGCCGTATAACTCAGCCAAGTCATCCCTGGTGTTGAAACGAATTAACACCCACAGTGTATTTATTTGGAGTCCAGCTGGACTTGTACAAACTCTAATGGTGTTAATTCAACACTAGGAATTTTAAGTTGCATAATTTAGAAACCATGTGCATAGCAGCACAAGGATGAGCTATCTGAAAGTTACTTTTGTTACAATAAACAGAAGAAGGCAAGAAGGTTGCGCACAGGCTGCCTTACATACACTGTAGTTCATCGTGAATGTTTTCTTCTACTGCATCTATCCATCCATTTTCTGTACCGCTTATCCCATACAAGGTTGCGGGAAGCCCGGAGCCTATCCCAGGAAATTCGGGGCACAAGGCCGGGGATGCCCTGGATGATCTACAGTGAATGTCTTTAGACTGAGGGGAGGAAACCGTAGTACTCGGAGGAAATGCTCGAAGCACAGGGCAGTGGCGGGAATCGAACCCCAACCATGGAGGTGTGAGGAAAATGTGTGAGGCAAACGTGCATCCTATTTATTTATTTATTTATTATTACACTTGGCATGTATTACTATTATTGCCTGAGCTTTGCCATCATATTGGTTTGTCACCAGACAAAAAAAAAAGGCATGGGCATGTGTGAACTCGCTCTCGCAAGATGCAACATTCCTGCTCACATTCTGACAAAGACAATCAGGATTTTCTTTCTAACAGTCAGATTATATACAGTAGATACTTTGTTTTCCAACAAACAGTCATGTTTGGTTGGATCTGCACCCTGAATTAATGCCGGAAATTAAGCATTATCTTACATAAATTTGTAATCACTCCATTATAATTATTCATGCATTATGATGTTAAAAAAGGATTACAGCATTTTTTTGTATTCTGCATAATTTACAGAAGTGTTTTTAAGAAAATGGTCTATTCTAAAGATATTTTATAACCTGCAGCATATACAATGCAAAGAAATTCTGTTCACTCTGTTATCAAAAGTCTTTGGGATCTTGAGTAGTATTTTCCCTTGCGTATTTCCTCCAGCTACAAGCTATAGCAGTGTTTCCCAAACCTGTTCTCACCCCCTATTGGGTCTCATCTTTGCAGCTCCCAAGACACCTGAACCAAGCAATCAACACCAAATACCTGGTACAGACACATGAAATGTCTGTGGGGTAAACAAAGTTCTTGAAAACTGATTTCTGAGCTACAATATCAATTTCTGCCAGCTAGGGTTTGGATAACACTGTTCAGACACGGTCCCTGTCCTTCTGTTTCTTGTCTGAGGCAGGTAGCGCTGTAATTAGCCAGCAATCACCCACCTCTGTTGGGTCTCGCTCTCAAATCCCCCACAGGGATGGGAATCCCTGTGCCAGATGGTGCGAGATTGCCCCGCCAAAACCACACTGTACCCGCCATGACCAACAGTACTTTGTATAGAACATTATAAAATACCGGATAAACCAGGTGAAGCTATTCAAGGTTTTCATAGTGTTACTTGAAAGAAAGGTGCGTATGGTGGGACTTTTACTTTCTTCAAAAGAAAACCATACAATGAAGAGATTTGGAATGATTTATTCACAAATCAAACCAAGTAAACTTGGTTTGAGATGAATTGGCAGGTCGATGGTGTCATTCTTTTTTTGTTGTCAACCTCTAGTCTGAACCAGATGTCCTAAAAAAGAATAGTGCACGTCCTATTCATATCTGTATTTGTATTCATTTAGAGCACATCTAATCCTAGTTCAATCCAAATAATGTATTTGTATTCGGTTACGTCAGTAGTAAATATAGCAGTATATACCAATTATTTGCCCTTGTCCTAATCCCGCTTCTCTCAACCTTTGGTACAACAGCAACCTGAATTATCTACCATCCTTGGCATCCAACCATTTAGAGAATAAAAAAATTCATAAACTGGAAAACAGCAGTATAAAATCTTCAGCCAGGCTGAAATGAAGGACAACACCTCTGACTGGACATTGCATCATTCCTTTATGGAGGTCAGTGCTCCTATCACTTGCCTGACAGGACTAGTCATGTGTAGGCAACAACAGCAGAATGCAAATGTCCCAAATGGTCAAACTGGCATCACAGACCTTCTGCCACCCACCTCTGTTGCCATAGTAACATAGTCCGGACATGCAGACAAGGAGAGGTCAGAGTTGACCAATGATCAGTGAAGTCAGATACTGGAAAACCGAGAGGATTGTGCAAAAACAATGTATGACTAAAACACAGCTTTTTCTGTACTATACGGTTGTGACAGTTATTTATTGCTATATGTCACAGGTGTAACTGCCCACACGACTTTATGTGCTTCTGAATAAGTGTTGTTTGCAGGAGGTTATATCACGGAGCCAGAAGGCTTTTTTGGAATTGCTGTGGCAGAACGCAGATACCGCAACACATACTTACTCAGGTGAAAGAATGCTGCCTTGCCTGTTTCTGCCACTCCATCATGCCGGGTGATTTCATACTCGAATGCAGAACATTGCTAGCAACGTGCAGGGTTCGTGCCAGAGAAGTTACAGTGTTTCATTTCAGTATAGATTGTACTTTGGAAAAACCTACATGATTGATCTGACAAGTAAGCAGTAAAGGAAAATAGAGCTTTGTTTCCTTATTTATGTCATTTCAGATGACACTATAAGATGACCTTAATTCATATGCCTATTTTTTTAAATCATCTAATAAAAGACAACTATGAGGGATGTCATACAGAATAAATCGTATGTTTTCTTTTCCAGTTAGGTCAAATGACTTAAAAATTGTTTAAAATTTGTTTAAAGACAAAGAGTGACAGTAAAAGAGCGTCAGCTCTCTTGGATTAAGGAACAGATCCATTTGAGCTATGTATAAATGAATCCATTATATATGTGGATGACGAGGTGCTATTGATGCTTTCACCACATTTCCTTCTCTCAGGGGATCCATAAATTGTCTGCCATCCACAGGTCTATAGATTGGTGCATTTCACTGTTGGTGTGGGTAAATCAACATGCTTCTGGTGGCCTCAAAGGAATTTGTTCAAGGTCATGGTCAAGCCATATATAGTTTTAGCCTACTGATGTACCTATTACACATTTGATCTTTGTTTATGGGCAGGGGTAATTGTGCATGCTTGGCTGATGCATCCTTGAACCTCTGCTCAAAAAAACTACCTTGTTTAGATGAATCAGTCTGCAGAGTGACTGCACTGTGAATTTCATGCCAAGTGGGAGCACAAGAAGCTTCCGCTCTTTCAGTTTTCTTTTTGTTATGAAATATCACCAGTCTCGTAACCGGGAAGCCTGAATTCTTTCCCCTCTGAGGAGTCTTGACCAAAATGACATGACAATTTGTTTTCCAGGGCTGAAACCAAAACACAGTCATCAATTCGGCCTGGGCAAACACAACCGCCACTCTGTTCTCCTCTTCGACACTCCCTGTCAAAGGAGGGGGTTTTCTTAACACACCCAGGGCTAGGTATTTTAGGGCCAGCACGTCACTATGTAGACCCTGGGGTCTCTCAAGCAGTCCTCTGACAGGGAGAAGTACGTTGTAGGAGTAGGACAGACCTATTTTGCTGCTCCCCTGAGAGAACCGCAAAACACAACCACCACCCCCCAACACCTCCCCCTCCCTTGTGCTATTTTAGAGAAGTAGGTTAGGGACAGGGCAGAGAGTTGATTGGCCTATTTACTGTAGTGGAGGAGAGACGAATCGCGGATCGTGGAAGTGGATAAGGGAGTGTAGGTTAGGAAAATAAGCAAAGCTTAGAGATATCAGAATAGAGAAGGCAGAGTGAGGTCAAACTGCATATGAGAATTCCTTGGCCGAGCATACGTTTCCATATCCTGTGTAAATGTAACGCTATGCTCTGCGGTAAGGAAACGTTTCCTCTCTGTTGCGTGCTCAGGCAGTTTCTCACCCGGTCCTATTTGTGCTGTGACACGACGGGCTCGCTGCTCTGCTGCTGACAGAGACACATCCTGCTGCTCCCTTCAGCTTTCTCTTTTCTCGTCTCCTCTCCTCTCCTATCCCTTGTTCTCTTCTTACTCAAGCATTGGGCAATACCTCTTGATGTGTCTCAGGGATCGATATAAAACACACAGCTTAGGGAAACCTGTGTGTGTGTGGTGTGTGTGTGTGCAAGCAATTAAGTGTGTTTGAAGGGAGAGAAGAACAGCCCATACCACAAATCATGGCCTGTCTTTTAGCTCCTCTACAGTGAGCACACTATAAATGAGTGCAGCAGCAGAGAAAGGGCTAGCCACAAATATGCCGGACTGTGGTCGGCGGGCTCCTGACCGGCGGGTCCTTCCTCCTCCTGCCTAGTGCTGGCCACGTGCCCAAGGCAGACAAGGGGGAACGCTTTTCGCTTTTTCCACTCCACTCCATAAGCGCCCACGCTCTCAGTCCAAACACGGTGCAGATGTGTGAGAACAGTACATGTGGTAGAGAAGGAGCATGTATGCGGTGTGTTATGAAATTCCTATGCCATTCCTGCACCAGAAGTTCATTATCACTGCTTTCATCTTGCATAGGGATGTCATGGACGTTTGCTGTGGGACAAAAGTGTGTATTGCTGATCTACGATAGAATGGCCAACGTTATGGGGGTAAATCGGCATGTTGTTAATTCATTCCTTTTCAGTGCCCACTATATATTAGTCAGGGTCACAGTCAATACAAAGCCTATCCCAGGAGCACTGGCCATAAGGCAGGGAACCACCCTGGATGGGACACCAATTCTTTGCACCATGCATACACACATTCACCAACATACACCAACATTCCACCCACAATTTGCATATAATGCACCAATAAAACACTGTCAAGAGAAGGAATTAGAAATCTTTTTAATCTCAGTTGATAGTGATAATGCCATTTAACACTAGTTACTGTAGTCCTAGCTAAGTTTTACCATAGCTTAAAGCAGCTTTCATCAATATCAAAGGAAATAAAGGGAGCAGATTCAACTAACAAAATCAACACTAACAAACACACACATGTTAATATAACTAGAGGATTAGCACTTCCTAGTGGAGCTCCATTATCCTATGTCCATTTTAGAATTGGTGAGCTTTGGCTCACACACAAATATCAAAAACACACCTCGTAGCCACATGAACAATGATTATGTTGGTCAACTTTTCCAAAACCAAAGCACAAACCTAGACTTCTTCTAACAAAAGGCTATACTGTACCCTCTATTCAAATGGACTGCTGGTAAATATTTTATGGACGAAAAGAAAAGGAGAGGGAGTAAGAGAGAGCGTCTTCCAGGGATACTAGGCAGACATACAGCATAGCACATCAATAATGTATAATCTTGAGGATTGTGAGCTAGGATAAGTTGCCAGACATCTAGCCATGCAGCAAATGGAGTGAAGCAAAGCAAAAGTATTCCATATTCACCCACTGACCCTTACACAGCAAGACAATGTCATGGCAGATATGCTAATATAATAAGAAAAGGCTACACTGAGGGTCTAATCACTTAAAGAGAACCCTCTTCTAGACAGCTTTTAGCTCATCCTGCCATAAAAATGTACTAGTGTTTCATTAAGCTGGAGAGACTGACCACTTTGGTATAATGAGATTACACATACAGCTAAAATGGCACACTTGCTAAAATACAAGCAGTTCAATTTACATAGCATTAGGGTTGCACAGTATACCGATACTATGGTAGTATTGCGATACAACAACTTCAAAATATCACCGATGCCACTACCACTGTTTTGAACGGTAGTACCATAAATATGTGCATCAGTTAATACTATTTTCGCTAAAACGACATATCTCAGTGCTTTTGCAGAATACACAAAGGTTAGTGACACTTCATTTAACCTAAAATCTTTACAGTAATCTTTAATGATTTCCTGTTTGCTATCAAGCGAGCTAACGTTACGCTAACCGCTGTGTCAAAACACTCAAATCAGAGTTCGTACAAGTGCTTGAATTTGGCTTTTTGAAATGAAAACCTTGAAAATAGCTATGTTCTGTCTAATGGTGCTTAAGATGTGCTTGATTTAAAAAATAGTCAATAAATACGAAATCGCTACAGAACTTTAAAGCACATGAATACAATCCTTTCGACAGAAACATCTCTGGTCTACTTTTCAGACCCCTTTAGCAACTTTTTTTTTACCTTAAAAAGCACCTAGTGACAAGTGGGCATAGAAGAGAGTGGCAAGTACTGCCCCGCTACAGATGCGCCTCTCTCTGCGGCTACTCTGATCAATGAGGAGAAGCACATTCGTTCACTTCTAACTTTCTCTCTGAGTGATCAGTTTACATATAGCCGAAATCACAGCACAGCCGTGGTCTTTAACTTATGTGTATGATGTTTTTGTCAGTTGACGAAATCAGGATTTTAGCAGTGCAGAGCAGCAGTTGGAAGTGACTACTGGTTAACATGTAGTCTTAATGGGCCACATTTCAGTCACTATTTCATATTATTTATTTAATTTTATTTATGGGATTTAAAAAGAAGAAATAAAGAATATGTTTGAATGAATGTTTGAAAAAAATTCAAATGAAAAACAGCGCTTACAAGTCCTGGAATTTCATTATGAGGCATCTGTACGAACCCTGAAATTAGCCGTGTTTGCTAGTAAGCAAGCTACCGTTCACAATTTTATAATTTTTTTGTACTTCATTTCCAAATTCAGTTATTTATTCCTAATGATGTGTTCATTCTTAGTTCTCTGAGGTCAATTTCCATGATTTGCATGATTTCATTGCTTGAGGAAACAATAAATGATATATGCAGCACATTAGTTGCTTGCCAATTGTATGATTGTTCTTCCGTTTTTCCAATAGCCAGTTATTCATTCTCATTAATAACGTATTCGGATGAAAATCTGTATTGTCTGTTTTCATTTATATCTATGCATTTCTGTAAATTTGGTTCATTTAGTAGATTTGAATTATGAATCAACACAATATTGCGTGGTGTCGTGATACTACTTGGTATCGTGTTACTTTGGCTGGTATAGTATCATAAGCTGTGTTTATGGTATCATGACAACCCCACATAGCATTAACATGTGTCAACTAGCGCTGGCAGTGCATCAGATTGCTACCAAGAACACCAAAGCTTTATCTCTGACTGACAATCATGAGCCAGCAATTAGCTCTAAAATCAAAACACTTTTGTTACTGGTTTAGTTGTTTACTTGTTTGTGCTTCACTTGATTATTTTGAATATTACATTGCAATGTGAGACTGCGTGTAATCACTTATGTTTGTATGCCTTTCGTTTCTATCTTCCTCTGATACACGACTCAGTTTTAAAGAGCAGCGTGTGGTGTGGGTGGGATTCACCCAGAGGTTCAGTAGAGCCCCATTCCAAGAATAATTAGTGCTGAATGAAGGACTGAATTGCTTGATTAGCTGTCTTAATTACTAGCATTTACATGTGCAGCGCAGGACGCTTGCTTTAATTAGCCAACGTCTTTGAGGCAGAGAATCCGAGACAGTAAATTGAATTGACTAAAACAATGTGCTTAGGTAGCAACAGTCATGAATTACAGAGTCTTTTCACAGGCTTTACGTTTTATTTCTTTGACAATGGATGATGAAAGACTTTAAAAGCAAATGCTTTGCGAATAGTGTTTTTTCCCCCCAATGTTTTCAGACTTTTCTTGATTGGATGAGATACAGCTATACAGATGTTTAATTTATTAGAGTCTGAGATGAACTACCAGAAAGATCGATACAGCTTGAAGTAGCATGTCGAGATGTTCTCAGAATTTACAAGAAATAGATTGGCAAGTGAGAGAGAATCAGAACAGAGAAGAGAAGAAATTGAAAGGAGTAAGTAAGACAGAGAAAACAGAAGAGCTAAATTGGACAAGTCTGATGTTTGCAGTGCTCCGAAGCTGGAAAAGCCTGAAGGCTGGTTTTTCAAGCTCAATTTAGCATCAACAAGCTGCAGCCTCTACTCTCCTGTCAGATCGGTCAGAGAGAGTGGAGGAATACAGGAAGAAGGAAGGAGATTAATTTTTTCAGCATGACAAACTGTTACCTGTGTGGTTGCTATCAGTTACCCATTCCAGAATTGAGTCATAATCTTAATCTAACATTCCTGCCACACATGCTCCTGAAAACTCTGTATTGTATTTGTACTTAGTATAAAGATAGCAAATCAGGACTTCGGGGACTTAGTGGTTAGCACGTTTGACTCGCACCTTCGGGATTAGGGGTTCAATTCTCACCTCTGTCCTGTGTGCACAAAGTTTACTATACATGTTCTCCCCACGCTTTGGGGCGTTCCTCTGGGTTGGGATCTTTAAATTGTCTATAGTGAATGGGTGTGCAAGTGTGTGTGTGTGATTGTGCCCTGCGATGGTTTGTTACCCATGTCCAGAGTGTCCCCTGCCTTGTGAATGTGTCCCCTGGAATAGGCTCCAGTCTCCCCATGACCCTGTGTACCATAAGTGGTACAGAACATGGATGGATGGAAATCAGAACTGTCTCAGCACCACATACTGTACTGTCACAGCAGAACAAGAACCAGATCATCTCACACCAGATGGATTTGTACCTAAGAAATTTGTACCTGCTGTAATCATAAACACTGTCCTGGACACTTATTCACAATATACTCATACTGATCAACATTTCAACACGCTTAGTTCTGCTTGGCTTTAATAATAATGATAGACCCACTATCCAGTTTCACTCAGAAGAGGATGGGTTCCCTTTTGAATCTGGTTCCTCTCAAAGTTTCTGCTTCGTGTCATATGAGGTTAATAGCTGGTGTGTGGTGGGCGTTCTGGTGCACGATGGCTCCCGTTGCATCATCCAGGTGGATGCTACACACCAGTGGTGGTTGAGTTCTCCCTCCCCCCTCCTCATGTCTGGGTTGCTCATTAGGGATCGAAATCGACATCCTGATTTCTGTAAAGCATTAGCGAGGAGTTCTATTGTTCAAAGCACTATATAAATAAAACAGAATTGAAATCAGCATATAACTGTGAAACCTGTAACAGCCCCCTGCACTCCAATCTGCTATAAATACTGTATGTATAGGATATGCATCCTCTAATTAACCAAAATTATATTAACCATGTAATTTACCATAGTCCCCTTCTTAGAGCTTTCTCTTGCACTTGATTCCTAGCTTTTGGTATATGCCAATGAATACTACTACTACTACTCTTGTGCTCCTTTTGTCTCAGAATTAATAGAACCCTTTTTCTGAAGGGAGAAATTCTTAAAATGAAACACCTGTATGCAGAAATATAGGCCTAGTGCTGGAGAGCAGGCACAGTTTGATAACATCTGGAAATGTACACAAGGGCTAAATGATTATTAGCTTATATGACATTTATTTTAAACTGATTCTTTCAATTACAGATGGGACTCGCTTCAAGCTAACTAATATGTAATCCATTCATTTTCTGCACTTATCCTACACAGGGTTGTCGGGAAGCCTGGAGCCTATCCCAAGGGACTTGGGGCACAAGGCAGGGGACACCTTGAAACTGGTGTCACACACTACGGACAATTTAGAGATGCTAATCAGCCTACAACACATGTCTCTGGACTGGGGGAGGAAACGGGAGTACCCGAAGGAAACCCCGAAACATGGGGAGAACATGCACGTTTTTTAAATCCTGCTTGCCACAGTTATTATTTTTGTTTGTTCCTGCATGCTGTATTTTCTAACAAATTTAGCTAGTCCTATTTCCATAATATAAACAAACTAATTTAAACCTAATTTAAACTACTGTGACCCTAACCAGGCAGTTACTAAGGATTCTATAAATGCATCATGCAGCACTGTACATTCATATTAAATGTTGTCTTTCTTTGTCCTGCAAACTTTATTTCTGATCGGTTTATCCTGGTCACTGGGTGTGAGGCAGGAATACACCCTGAACGAGACAGTAATCCATCACAGGGCTCCATGTATACACATATTTACTGACCCATTCACACCTAGGGGCAATTTAGCACAGCCAATCCACCTACGTTATCTCGGTAGAAGACCCGCACACCCACACAAAACATGTTATCACACCCACACATTCTCATGGAGGTTACGTCCCATGGGATCCCATTCTCAACCGGATGCCCTTTGAACCTTTCAGTCAATCTTTCTGGGGGAAAAGTACGAAATAGTATCACACCTTTTTATATCTGTTTAAAACACTTTATCTGTTATTTCTATATAAAATATATTTGTATTTGAATAGAAGTAAGCTTTTTAAAGACAGAGTGGTTGAAATACCTCAGCCCCTAGCCTAAGCTACATAGGTCATCTTATGCGGCCATATTTTGAAAGGTACGACTGGTATTAGCTGCATAAAGTGCAGCTGTGCGTCTGTCACTATTATCATTAAAAGGTATCAGCACAACGGTTTAGTCCTACTGTGGAACACTACTGCATTCAAATCAGACCCATTATAATAGTATTTGTGTGAGAGAAATGTGAAAACTGACCCATAAAGGACTGGAAGATAGCTAGAGCACTAGATGCAAGTATCAGAAGATAGTGCTAGAGGTATCTGACTGTACGCACAGATATTCTCAACAAGATGCAGAGATTGAACCCATACAGTACTGTACAAAAGTATTAGGCACCTCATTTTTTTAGTACAAACTTTGATATACATTTTTATTTAATGAGTGGTAAGAAAAAAAATGGCCGTGGCTGGTTCTGCAAGATGCTCGATAAAACTTACCAGCTCATTTCCTTATAAAACTGTAGAATGTGTACCCGAGACTACGACTGCTACTACTTTGTTTCATTTATTACTGCATTTTATAGTATTTTTTTTTCCAAATGTAGAACCATTTAATTTCTTTATATTTGAAGACATCTTTGCTGTACAGCATTTCTTTGCATGTGTCTAAGACTTTTGCATGGTACTGTATATGAATTAGAAACATATGTGGAGTGTATGTAAGGGCTACTATGGTAGCTGTAATTGACTGTAGCGCCATAAACCTCCATTTCACCCCAGTCAACACCAACTCACACGCCGTTCTTGTTAAATCCGTTTCCTCGCTGGGGAAAGTGCTATTTCGATCCCTTCGCACGGCGCTCTCAGAGGGCCTGACTCTGGCTCTGCCATTTATCTCCCTTTCTCTTTCATCAATTCAAGATTAAGCTCATTTCTTTTCCAGTGCGGTTTAATTCTCCGCTGCAGGATGCACACCGCAGACACAGCATGTCTGAGCTTTCGCCTAGTATCTTCTAGAAACGATCTGTTGTAATATGTCAGCTCTGCAAACCAGAATGACAGGAATAAGAAGTGGTATGAGTGTGTGAAATGACAGGAGAATGTGAAATGTTTATATTTCGATATTTCAACGTGAGGTCGGATTGATTCAATAACCTTTAAGGTGAGCTATAAAGGTGGGATGAGCAAAGCGATTAGAGGCAATTGTGTGTGTGAGATAGCAAAACAAGCAGTCTGGCACATTCCAAACACTGCCACCGCTACATTCCGCAGCTGTGAGAATGAACACACACTCACACACACACACACACCTTCACGGAAGCCAAACCCAGTGTCTGCTTACCGGCAGACGTTTAATTTCATTCACCAGTCATTCAATTTTGGACACAGACTTCACGCAGTACATACATTCAACATTTTTCAGGACTTAAGGTGTATCTCCTTTCAGAACATACCAAGCAGAGGTGAAAAATTATAGGAATGCTGGACATGAAGCCAAGGCGTGACTGTCCAGCCTCAGGTGGATTAATGGACTACAATCACAGGTGACTAGAAGCCAGTCTGTCCAGTGCACACCTGTCTCTAGTCTCTAGAGTTAACATGGTCCTGATCTATTAACACACTGTCACCAGTGTTGAGGTAACACTAATGGAATTTAAACCTGAGGAGCAAGTGTTAATAACGTGTTATCACGCCCACGCACAGGCAAGGATGTATACATTTGCAGAAACCAAAAGAGACACTTCTACATAAATACACACCCTTAAACACATGCAGAAAGAATTTTGACATATTTACCGTTTAAGCTGTACCTTTGTACCTTATGCTGACAGTGATGTTATTTTAATTGAATTTAAGTTTTATATTGCTTTATAGTAAATTAATTATTACTATTATCAAGTGAGAAGTCATTATAT
>JAOUWY010000048.1:8071557-8082182 GCA_025728095.1 Prietella phreatophila | reverse complement strand
GGACTTTTTAAAACCCTCCCTGTACTATTAACAACCCACCCTTTACAGTACTATACTACAGTAACATTTAAGATTAATAACAGTAACAATAACCGTAACATTTAAGATTAAAAAGAAATAAAGACTTTTACTGTACACACCACGAAAAAAGTTTAAATAAAACTTGAATGATGAATTTGCTGCGCAGCCGATGATTGTATTTATGTCTTTAAAGACTCTTCCTGGGACACCGCTTCCACTTCTTCCGAAGGTGTAACCATAGTACATGTACTAGTAGCATCAGGAACTGGCTTTTTTTTTTTTTGCGAGGCTGAAAAACATTGTGATTGGCAGTTGTAGCCACTGCTTCTTTTTCCGTTCAAAGAGCATATTGTAAGGATTCATCACTTCGTCGACCATTTTGCAAAATTGTACAGAACGAACCATATCATCCTCCCATACCTGTGACGCCGCTTGCAATTCTTTAGCCAGGTTGCAGATCTGGGCGAGTCGTTCCAAAGTCAAGCCAGTTTTAAACCGTAATATATTTTCCATATATATATTAAGAAGTCCACGATGTCGTGAATCCGCGATAGCTGAACCGCGAAGTGGCGAGGGAACACTACATGAAATGATGCAGATGGGGGCGCATGGCGGCTTAGTGGTTAGCACGTACGCCTCTCGCCTCCAGGGTCCGGGGTTCGATTCCCGCCGGGTGTGCGCGTTTGCATGCTTTCCCCGTGCTGCGGGTACTCCGGTTTCCTTCCCCAAAGACATGCATGGTAGGCTGATTGGCGTGTCTAAATTGTCCGTAGTGTATGGGTCTGTGAGTGTGTATGTGGCACCCTGTCCAGGGTGTACCCGATGCTACCTGGGATAGGCTCCAGGTTCCCCGCGACCCTGTTTTGACCAGAGAACACCATGAACACACATTTCTTGTTTAAAATATTTATTATATTATGTAGAATTTTTTTTTTTTTTAATTGATGGAAAATGAAACAATAATTGCATATGCCTGTTGCTTGAGCAGGCAAGATTTGACGTGATTTATTCGTTTGATGTACTTCTGTTTAGTTCTTCTGTTGGCCTATATGAAAGGAAATTCTAATCTCTGTCGCGCCATCGTGAGGGCCGGAGCTCGTCTGGGCGTCAACAACAATCAGGGCATAAACATTTTCAACTATCAAGTGGCCACTAAGCAGCTCCTCTTCCGCCTTCTAGGTACGAGATCGACAGGTTTAACATTTATTGGTTAACGAAAACATAATGTCTTATAAATTCGTGTATATATATATTTAGAAATAAGGCCATCATGCTTCAATAACTAGATTTACATTTTTTTTTTTGTCATCTTGTATGAAGATATGCTCTCCAAAGAGCCCCCATGGTGCGACGGCTCCAACTGTTACGAATGTGTTGCCAAGTTTGGAGTCACTACAAGAAAGCATCACTGGTACGTACTGGGAATATTCTTCTCTCTTTGCAATATTTGCATCTATTGGAAACGACATCTATCCCTCTAAACCGATACTTTCCTTTTATTCCACTAGCCGTCACTGTGGCCGCTTGCTCTGCCACAAGTGCTCCATCAAGGAGATCCCCATCATCAAATTCGACCTGAACAAGCCAGTCCGCGTGTGTGATATCTGCTTCGATGTGCTAACTTTGGGTGGAGTTTCCTAACGCACTAGCAGGGCATGGGTGGTGCACACACTAAACTGGACCATGGTGGTTTAAAGATGTGGGGAGAGAAGGGAGGGGGAAAAAAAGAATGGACTAAATGTATGGACCACAATTTTTACTACTATTGCAGAGATTTCTGAACAAAACAACTGTTTATGTATGTTCTAGTACCAACATCTATTAAGGATCAAAATTAAAGTAGTGCAGGAGTTCTTAACTCTAATCTTGAGGACCCTGTGTTTCTGTGACGCGCCAATAATTTAAGGAAAAATCCACCCTGAATGGACCCGTCAGTGTTTATAATCAATATGCCAGCTTCACTTGTGCAGATGCTTTATTTTTAGGATTGCTGTTTTTTGGGTTGAACTTTAAATCGACACGGTATTTTCACTTCGGTTGCTCGTTATAACCATTACCCACAATGCCGTTTGAATAGCTTCTGATAGAGGGAATTCGTTTCTAACTAAAGAGAGTGCTGCAGCAGCGCTTTAGTCCTCTAGTCTGTCCAGCTCGCTCATCTATAAACACCTCTACTGAAACCGAGTCTAACAAAGGTTTATTGTTTGAGACAACACTGCTGTCACCGCCACCGTGTTTGTAGATCGTGAAGAAGCTGAGCTGGGTCTCTGGTGTAACTCTGCGCATTGTATTCTGGAACTTTGAGTCCAACGTTTTGCTGTCTCTGCTATTTCTATGCGAGTGAGAAAAGAATCTCTTGCTAAGGCACAAAGAGAGATACCTCAATGTTTTCCCATATGTTTGAGATCATTTCTTTTTTTTTCCCTCCTCCCATCAGAGTGACACACAATTACTAACTTTTCACAGGAATAACAAAAATACAGCACCAACCAACGAATTAACACCAGAATCTCTAAGCACATTACAGATATCCCATTATGATCATGTATTTAATGTGTTTCAGGGTGAAGTTTTCCTTTAATGACATGAGTGAGCCAGGGCTGTTGAGAATATGGAAGAGTGTGTAGGGGTATGGGGTCTGCACGATTGGAGTTAAGAACTTCCGCAATAGCAGAACGCTATTGAAGTACACTTAGGTGGTGTTGTAGGTGCCAGGCTTGAAGAACAAAAATGATAATGGGAGAAGCTGCAGAGGGAATGACTATACATCTGTAGAACTTTTAATTACAAAATCGACCTTAGTGTAAAACGCCACATAACGTAGATTTAAAGATTATTTCATTGGCGAGCATTGAATATGAAGGACGATGGAATCTGAATGAAGAATTTATCCATGATCGGATAATTAGCCCTTCCTCTCGAGAGGTTTAAAGCCTTAATCACATTGGCCTGAGTGATGCTTTTTGTTTAATCTAAAACAGGGAGCGTTTACGAACCTTTACTCTATTTTTTTTCTTGCACCTGTCTATAAGGTCTACAGAGGGATTTGTCACCCCGAAGGCCTCAAAATAACGAAACACAAGGTTGACTTGACGTCAAGCACATTTCAGTAAATTATTATTATTATTATTATTTGGTCTTCTGTTATTTAACCCTTGTTGTGCATCAGTTAATAATCATAAATCAGTGAGGAATCCGCATATTAAAATGCACTTCATTTCTTCCATTCACGTTTTTGTTTTGTATTTTCACAGAACATTCGCAGCTGAGCAGTCTCTTTTTCATATTCTGACCCGAACAAACAAACAAAACTTTACTATTACCATGCAAACCAAGGTTTTAGATGCAGAGGTATGACAAGTTGCCTACTATGGATATGCACATTTATCATTTTAGCACTGTCCTAATCATTCCCCATCACCAAAGCATACATTCCATTTAATCTATAGCATATTACTCAATTTCAGTAAATCATCCCATCTTTTTGGAGGGGGGGGATTAATTTTTATTATAATTTTTTTTTTTTAATCTTTAGATTTGCCCGATGACATGTTAAGTTTGACCATATGTTTTTAAACTCTTCTGAAAAGCTAAACAGCTGCACTTTATCGTACTGGATTTTTTTTTTTTTCTTCTCATTGTACAAAGAGACTGTGACATTCAAGGTCAGAGGGTCCGCAGTCCATTCTAGGATATGTTAAATTGTACAGCTAATTGTATACTATTTTTGACCACTACAACTGTTTTGTACTTAAATGCAAGTTGTGCTCTTTTGCCTCTGTCCAATCTCTTATGCACACTATATATTGTATCTGTATGCTCAGATATCTAACCTGTCACTTCCTCTAGTATCCTTTTCAAGAAAGGGAGGACAACTTAACATTAAGGTCATCAGACGATTAAAAAAAATGAACAAATGATTAAAGCGAGTTGTATTGACTTTTCTCAATTGTTTACAAGTGGAAAGAGGGAGTTACTGTTTTTTTTTTTTATATGAATGTTTCGATTAGTTCAGTTGCATAATTGAAAACATTAATCACTGAATATCAGCTGATATATTAAACGTGAAAAGCAAATCAACAACAATGTAAGCATGTGGCTTTGATCATGTATTAAAAATCCTTTTGCAGCTTTCAGAGAAATGTATGATGTTTTGACAAGGTAACCTTGTGACAGAATTCCTTCTAGTGGTTTTCCCACATCACAGTAAATTTTTACACTGCTGTGGCACTGATGAACAGCATCTCTGACACTAGTGCCAGCTGCAAGGCAAATCACGCATTTATATTAAGGCTTTCGTTTCTATAGTAACAGATAATTCACAGGGACTTGTATGGCAGACAGTCCACATAGTCAAAGACAAATAATAAATGAATGAAGAACATGTTATTTGTTTTGTAAACAGATTGCTGATATTGTGACGTTTTCTGTAAGGAGATGTCCGTTTAACGTTAATGGAAAGAGTCTCCAGTGTCGGTGCTTTGTAACAATTGGAGGAAACTTTGTATTCTGGCACAGGAAAGAACTCCTAGTCTGAGTTCCGACCTCTCGGCGGACCACCCCGTCGTTGATTATGTTCCTATATCAAGAATGGTTCCAGGCAGTCCGATTGGAGTATTTTAGAAATGGCTGAGCTAGGATTTGAACACCCAACAGTCTACAGAGTGTACCGTACACAGAGAACTGCTGACAGGAATGCTACAGTAACTCTCAAACACTTCACATCCGTGGTGGGCAGAAAAGCATCTCAGAACACAGCCCAAAAAAGCAGTTGGGCTACAATACCCACTGTCACAGCGATTACATTTCCCTGCCTCGTTCTGATGTTTAACGTGAACACACAACTGAAGCTCTTGACCTGTATCGGCATGATTGTAAGCACTGTGCTTCTGCCACGTGATTAGAGAATTGCATGAATCAACAGGTATTCCTAATAAAGTGTGTAGTGCATGTTGGGGGGAGGGGGTGGGTACAGTACATTTTCTGAATCAGCAAACTACCTTAAACTGTAATTTGATCATATAAATGTGGCAGGGGGGCATGGTCAAGCATCAGCTGTGGACAGAGAGCAGATGGGTTGAAGCAGCAGGTAAGGCGATGATTGATTCCTTCCTACCCAACTTCACACACACCGGGTTCTACTATAGAGAATCTACTAGTGCGTGATGGGTTTCTGATACATTTACAAAACATGTAATGCCCAATGACTTTTAAACAGAAATCTCACATATAGCATCTTTAAATGTATCCTGTCTGGTTATCCATCCGGAGACCAGTCAAACCAGTTTATATTGCTTACAATAAAAGTAACTAATGACACAAAAATTTAGAAAGCTCAGTCATGGCTAAGGAGACACGACTCGGCCTGAGGTGGACAGTCTTTGTACTGCTGGAGATTAGGGTTATTCGATTGTGTGCGATCATCCAGCGGTACACACACGCAGCGCGCTTGGCCCGAACCAGGTGAGAAGAACATTCTGGGAACGCCAGCCCAGTCTCTGTGCACTCCACCGCTAGAAAAGACACAACACAGATTTCAGTCTTATAGATTAAAGCAGCAGTATGTAACTTTTGGTGATTTAGGGATTTTGCGATTTATGGTAATAAACACTACTGCAAGTGATTTATTTATTTTTTTTAAACATCAGTTGTGTTATTAAAGTAGAGAGTTCATGCAATCTCTAATAGTAGTGAAGTAGCTGCGGTGTCAGTCTGTGATGTGCTTCATGTTAAAAAAAAAGATGCAGCACAAGTACATATTTTTTTTTTCTTCTTCTGTTGAGCCACCTCTTCTATATAAACTAAAGCTTTAACCAAACACAGTTCATTTTAGCATGTGTGGTCTAAATGTCTGAGCCCACTACAAATCATTACAAAATAAAACAATTTAAAAACTACTTCATATACATACATGATTTATGAATATGCTAATAATCACGATTTTATTTTAAGATGCAATGATTGAAAAAAAAAGATCCTTTATGGACTATGATTCAATTATTTTTATATAGCAGTCAACTTTTTAAAGCATCACTCGCATTTTACACTTCATGAATTTAGTGTTTTAAGCAAAAATGTTTATTTCTGTTAGTGAGTTTAATTTAAAAAATCTTTTTATTTACCATATTTGTTGCCAATAGATCTCACAAAAGCGATCAATATTATACATAAATCTTTGTTTCTTTCAAACCAAGTGTCCGGATTCCTCTAGAGGAAAAAAAAAACTGATTTGATTCTAATTTATGTTGCAATTTTTAGATTTTTGTTTGCCTCACCCTTGTATTTTAATTTCATTATATATTTTTTAAACAGCTAGACGTCTTCATTTAAATAATTAATCTTATCTGATTAAAAGCATCAACTGAGCAAATATTGAAAAACAAGTAGAACTCAACACTACCCATGAGTTCACATGGATGCCTCTATTGCTGCTGACTGTTACTCATTTGTGTGCCTGAAATACCCTTAAAATATTTGTACATTGACATTTATGGCATTTGACAGACACCCTTATCCAGAGCGATTTACATTTATCTCATTTTATAGATAAGAGCAGTTGAGGCTTAAGGGCCTTGCTCAAGGGCCCAACAGTGGCAGGTTGGCAGTACTGGGAATTGAACTCACGAACTTCTGATCAGGAGTCCACTGTCTTAATAAGCACTGAGCACTACTGAGCTACTTCACTCAGGAAAGACGCTATTGAAGCAAAACAATTTCTGCCATTTGACCTTGAAGTGACGTTGACCCTACTCCGCTCGTTACAGTGATAATTCCATATAAATCCTACAAACATTCAACCACTTGTTCATGAGAAACTGAGAATTGCGGACAACCTGAAAACATTCAGATTACGTCTTTAGACTTTTGGACCTGGCTGTATGGTGCAGCTGTGGGTCAGAGTTACCTTTTAGTGGAGCACCAGACACGTCCTCCTCTGTCAGAGCGCCACTCGGAGTTACAGGCTGGATAAAGCTCGTTCTCCTTCTCAGCCTGGGCTTTCTGTTTCAGCCCCTGAGCCAAAGAGGCCTCCAACTGCTTCAGGACGTCTGTGGGCTTTCCGCTCTCGCTGTAGAATCGACCAATTAACTTACCTGTGGAGCAAACAGACATTAGGCATGAACTGGAGGAAACAGTGGGCCTCGTTTAGCAATATTTTATTTATGTTTTCATATGGCAAACTCAACTAAAACTTCGTGATTTTCAAGCTTCTTCCTTGCCAACTCCACAGTACCTTACCTATACGTGTGTAGTTCTTCTGATAGAAAGTCAGCCAGTTGTAGAGTGCCACTATTTGAGATGGAGACAGGTCAGAGACATCGTCGGTCAACCCGGCCTCTGTAAAATCGCCGGTCACAAAAGCCCTGGATGCATCTCTTCCTGAAAATACATCAACACGCTGACTGACGTGTGGCACAACATGGGGTTATCACTTTGTACACAATCCTCATGCTGAGGGATTCCCAGTGGCACATTCCAACCTTGTCCTTTATTAGTTGGTGCATGTACTCTTGCCCTCACTTTGCTATCTCATTGATGCAGAACCAAAAAATCCAGGGGGTGGAGTCAGACCTGATCCGACTCCACCTACCTCAGTTGAGCAGAGCCAGGTGTTCTGGAGGTGGAAGTTGAGACAACTCAGTGTAGTTGAGAAGTGTGTTGTAGAGTGTCTCGTGGATTATAGGAGGCGTTGGAGCAGGTCCAGCTCTACCCCCTGGACTTTTTCTTCTGCACCCTGTGTGTGTGGCGTTCCCATTTAAAAGCAGTATTTATGAGCAGAAAGTGTGCTGGAGAAATTACCTGTAAAGAAACGATAGCCTCCATCAGGACCGTAATGTTTCCTCCCCTTTTCAACATCAAACACCTGTCCTAAAATGGCGAGGTAAAGTCCTTTACTGTCTTCCTTCCCGTTATAAAGTGCCAGCTCTTCCTGGCTCAGTAGTCTGCCCGAGTCCTGAGCCACATCCGGATCCAGAAGCCAGAGGTTTAGCCACTCAGACCCGCTCCACACCGCCAAACTCACTGAAATAAGCGCCACAACATATTTTAACATGGTGCTGATTACACTTTAGTCACTTTACACAACTGAGGCATGAAAAACAGTTCATTAAAAAACAACAACAGCATCACCAGAAACCCTCAACACAAGACTGCTGTCAACACAGTAGTGACGTCACTGAGAGCTTCCGGGATCAGGTTGCTCGTAGTGCGCATGTCTGCTGCTGAGAAAGTAAATAATTGGAATTAAAAAGGGTTCAAAACGTAGGGATTACTAAACAAGTTCCCCTTAAACCCTAAAGCAGGCTGTAAAGTATGTTCTAAAAATAAAATAAAATTACGTTGATGAATGTCTGTAATAAAAATAAAACAACTAAATAATACGTTTTAAGTTGATGATGGTTTTCCCCTCAAAATCTGTATTTTAAAATATTTTCTTTGTTGTAGAGAGTGAAGTAAAATTATTATTCTGAAATACACACACACACACACACACACACACACACACACACATATGAGCAAAGAAGGCTGTGAAAAATTGTCTTCATTGTTTCAACTTTTGATCTTTTGTTCGAAACTTTCACAAAAATACTCTGCTCACATAGATATCAAACAAAACACATGTTTATAAACCAGTTTCCTCTCCAGACCACATAAAATGCGTGTGTTGAAGAGAATGGAGTAAAATTATAGTTCAGTATGAAGATAAATACTCCCCCCATAGTTACTTTCAGCATATTTATTTATTTATATCAATTGAATTGATCCAAAAGTCAGTCCAAGACAACAAAAATGTGCAACATCCAAACACAAATGACCACACAGCCATAAATAATGAAACAATTAAAAGAAAAGAAAGAAAATTAAAAAAATTATAGAAAAAAAGCAAAGGAAAAGGACAGAAAAGAAAAAGAAAAGAAAAGGAAAAAGGGAACGGAAACGAAAGGAGAAAAGAAAAGAAAGAAAAAAGACAAGTCAAGAAAAAAGGAAAGTAAAGAAGAAAAGAAAAAAGAAAAGCAAAGCACAAAGCTAGTGCTGTAGTACTGGAGGGGAGCAGTAGGGGGCGTCTGTTGTTCCACACAGCGCCTGACGGAGGATCGCGGAAGTTGGCTGATAAATCCGTCAATCTGGTTGTGACGCTACCGACATCAAATGCGGTAGTGACACCGACTGAAAGCAGCCGACCGGAGTTGAGCCATCGAACGGGACTGAATCACGGAGCTGAAACGAATAAAGACTCCGTGTGTTAACCCGCACTTGGGATATCAGTGATGGGGAACGCGGAGAGCGGCGGTACCGGGAGCGGTGACGAGGAGGACATCGAGGCAGAGAGCCCGAGTTTCACGGAAGGCGGCCCGGCCTCTGCGGTGGCCACGGGAACCCAGACTGGCGGCGGCGGCGGCGGCGGCTCAGCAGCAGGAGGCTCCGGCACGGGACGCAGCGGCAGGGGCTCGATTCACGCGCCTGTAGCGAGCTCCGGCCTGCCGTCGCCCGAGGCCCTGATGGACCAGGTGCGGCTGAGAGAGGCAGCGGGCCGCGCCGGTGACACCACCACTCTCACCGTGTCCGAATCTGCGATCGCCCGCAACGAGAGCGCGCTGGTGCGCTGGCTGGAGGACCGTCTCGGCCGCGGGGAGGAAACGCTCACCCTGGAGCAGTTCTGCGACATGCTGGAGAGCAGAGACGCGCAGCGCGACGAGTGCGAGGAGGTAGACATGTCTGTGCTTTAACACAAATCAAATCAACTGTCCGATCACTAATGTGTCCAAACTCTTTAGTAAGCGGTGTGAAGTCCGGTAGAGGATCAGTTCGTAATGTGAAACCTGTTATAAACCATACATTAGGGGGAAACAGTGATTTACAGCACTGCCAATCAGTGTTTCTGCCTAGATTTGACGTTTCTACCTTCTATTTGCAATTCTCCAACCCGGAAATTAGCCCCACCCCCCAGCCAGGACACGTGCTCATCCCCGCCCACAGCCTGGACACGTACTCATCTCCACCCATAAGCTTTCCTCAGATCTGGTGGGGCTGATAATCGATTTTATGGTACATCTTGAGTGTTTGTCATTATTCAGGGTCAATTCTATCTCCATCTAACCGTTCCATCCTGTCTTTCTTTTTTATACCTATATGATGGGAAATGCATTGCTTAATTATATAGCTAGAAAATCATCAATACATCAGCAGACCATCACCATCTCAGTGATTTCTGGAAGACACTCGAAAGATTATAACATGGACTAAACACGCTCGGGGGCTCCTGAGTGACGCGACAGAAAATTGTCTGGCCTATTTTCCTGTGATTGCGAAGGAGCAAAATCGGTTGTGCTGTCAGGGTGGGAGGTGTGGCATTACTGATTCTCTCTTGTCAATCACAAGGGCACTAGCCAATCCTGGGAATCCGTGAGTTTGTGTGTGCGGAAGAGGGCAAAAAGCATGATGCAGCATAATCAGCTGTTTGGTTGGCTTCATATTGGGTTCACCCACCCTGGCTTTTGGTTGTCATGTAGTAGGAGAGTTGGCTATTGGGTGGGAATTGACGAGACGAAATTGTAAAATAAATAGATCGATAAATAATAATAATAATAAGCATGAAATTTACCCCC
>JAOUWY010000048.1:7940605-7953320 GCA_025728095.1 Prietella phreatophila | reverse complement strand
CCTTCCCTCAGCCAGGGCATTGAAAATTAAAAGTAATTACTAAGTCATTACCAAGTACTAAGTCATGTTTTGCAGAGAGGTCAAATACTTATTTCACTCATTAAAATGCAAAACAATTCATAACATTTTTGATGTGTTTTTCTGGATTTTTTTGTTGTTATTCTGTCTCTCACTGTCTCTCACTCCTCTTCATGGTGCATTGACACAATATAGACACACATCCATTTCCAGGTTGATTCACAACATTTCCAGTTGACTGGAACTTCTTAATTATTGCTCTGATGGTGGAAATGGGCAGTTTTAATGCTTCTGTTATTTGCTTATAACCACTTCCCATTTTGTGAAGCTCAAAAACTTTTGCTGCACATCACAGCTATATTCCTTAATCTTACCCATTGTTATGAATCACTAATGGAATTTGGCTTATGTGTTACCTCATATTTATACCCCTGTGAAACAGGACGTGATGGTTGAACAATTTCCTGTTGCTAGTCACCCAGGTGTACTAAAATAATGGGAAATATCAATGGGAATATACATATGGGAATAATTGTTGGACACGGACACCTATATTTAACGAAGATATATATATTTTTTGATAAACCTGTTTTGTGTTTGCGGTTGTTTGATATCCATGATATCCATTTTTGTGAATCCATTTGATTCACAAAATATCAATTTTTGCAAATTTTTTGAACAAAAGATCAAAAGGTTAAACGATAAAGACAATTTTCAGAGCCTTTTTTGGCTCATATTTACCAAGGGTGCCAATATTTGTGGAGGGCACTTGATTATAAGATAACGGCCCAATATACTTTTTAAGAACTGCTTCTAAGAGCCGAGTGAAACTCATAAAGCCTCAGAAGAACAGCAGGAGCTCATGTTTTATTGTTGTCCATTTACATAAAATGGTGGTGTTTCAACTGAAATGAGGTTGTTGCTGTTTTGCTGCAGAATTATTTTGTTAATGGGAAACATTCATTCAAAAGAACAACTCGAGGCTTTTGAACTTTTCTACAAGCTCGATTAAAGCAGAATGCTTATATGATTTGTCAGCAAAGTGTCCCCCACAATCTAAACTTGAATGGGAAACCTAATTAACGTGGCTGTTAAGCTACAACTTAATCCAAGTCCCTAAAGGCTGATTCCATATTAAAAGCTATGCTGTCCTGAAAGAGAACAGTGTCTCCAATCAGCCAACTTCCTAAACTATTCTAAGGTCCAAGCCATTTTTTGGCTGATTTTGCATGACATCTAAAATGTTTTGAAAATACATATTTGAAGTTTTCCCCTTCATGTTTTATATCATTTTTCACCACAGTACTGTGATTTTGCAATAAAATATTGTCATGGCATATTTATCGGCTCTTAAAGTGATTTCACATCCAGAATGAGACAAAATGAATTGGACTACTGCAACTCGCTCCCAGTAGTTCTTCCCACTGTGTGCCATTCGACCCTTTCAGTTGATCCAGAATGTAGCTGCAAGACTCGTTTTTCAGCATCGCCCTATTGCTACACTACCTCCACTGGCTTCCTCGCATTAGATTTAAAACACTGCTGCTTATATACAAAGCCAAAAACAGATCCCGAAATACCCTTCAAGCGTCTAGCCATGCTTATCTCAACCCAACATCCCTCAAGACACAAGGTAGACATGCATCAAAACTCTTCTCTGTCATGCGCCCATGTGGTGGAATGAACTCCCCGAATCACTCTCTGTTTTCAAATGAAGACTGAAGACATACCTCTGCACCAAGCACTTAAACAACCACTAATTTAAAAGAAAACCCTATGACTTGTGTGTCTTCTCTTCTGATATGTTTCTCATGAAGACTACTGAGCATGTCTTTTAGTCACTCTGGATAAGTGCTTCTGCTAAATATTCTGAATGCAAATGTAAAAATGTGAGGCCCAAAGCTTTTGGCATCTCTACACCCCAAAGTGATCCTTAACTCTAAATGTTATAAGGAGCTAATTTTCTCCATAGTTTTGTGCAAGCTTTAAGTTTGAAGCACATGCACACCTCTACAAAGGTTGCTTGATAAATTGATTGTAGAGGGTTTTTCATTGCAGTGAGGCTGGATTTTACATAGACAACTGTTGCTGTTGAATAACAAGACATCTGATTGCTTCAGATACTTATTCGGGTCTTCCTTGTGCAGGTCTGCTGCTAAAAAAAAGACGTTCAGTTGCCTTTGAATTGAATTTTAAATAAACTTACCATATAAAGAGTCAGAGTAGACCCCTGAAATGGCCAGGTGTCTGTTGCTAAATGCAGTTCAAAATGCAAGAGAATGCATTTCATGGCACGGACACAATAGTCAACCTCATATTGAATAGCTTAAAAAGATAGTGTGCCATTTCGTTGTCTACATTCATCCATCAGTACAAAAACATGCAGTAATGATACAATTGTTTCATTATTTAGAAGCTACTTGCTTGGGAAATCCAGCTAACCTTACAAATTCACTATGACCAACACTTTCTGTAATAAGTGTGTTTGAAGATAGGGTGTGAGACATGCTGTTGAAGCTCTCATTGGTTTCTGTCCTCCGTTTATTCATGCATCTCTAATCACATTAGAGGTGAATGGGCAGCATGGACACTTTGGCTTCAAGCGTGACTTTTCTGAAATGCTGTGCTCTGCCCCATCTAAAGTTCCTGTCTAGTGCTCCATATCTCCAATTTTTCCTAAATGTTTTTGAATAATTTGGTTGCCTGACAATTTCAACCCACCATCCAGTTCTAGCTTATCATACGATAACTACCAACCGGTGAGGGTGAAACTAACTGCTCATGCTGCATCACAGGGCAGTGTAACACACTAGGAGGAAAGCGCTATCTGCCCTCTTCTGCATACATGAGATCACAGATGCTGACAAATGCTCTGATTGACAGGAAAGTATATTTTGTCCCTTGCCTCCCAACCGTGGATGAGTGTCACATCAAGAGGAAATTGTGGGTTCAAATCCCAAGTTCCACATTCAAACTGATGATAAGACAAATGCTTTTCTATGCCTTTTTTGTTTTTTTATGGTTTTAATTAACTATGAGTCCACTATAAGTTTTAGTCTAGTCCAGAGTGGCAAGCCAGACTCAGGTCGAGTCCAGAGCCCCAAGACAAAGAGACTGAGCCAGGTTAAGAGTTCTAAGTCATAGTCTGAGTTGAATCCAGACTCCAAATCCAAGTTCCAGAGTCCTAAGCCACAGAATCCGAGTGTAGTTTTGAATCCAAAAGTACTTTTGAGTCTTAGATGGGTCGCCATGTATGAAACAAAAGAGAATAAATATTTATTATGTATCTTTTTTGGTATTTATGTTTTGCTATAATGTGACTATTGCCAATCATTAAGAGCTGCTAAACTGATTGTCATTGATTTTAAAATAATCACAATAATATCTATCTATCTATCTATCTGTCTGTCTGTCTGTCTGTCTGTCTGTCTATCATGCTTGCCTTTACAACTCTTGTCTTTTAAATCATAGTTGAATCGCAAGTCAGTAAATTTGGAACAGAAGTGCGACTTGAGTGAAATATTTTTGTTGTTACTATGATTAACTAAAAACTACAGAAAAGGTAATGCGCTAAAGCATAAAAAAGATGTATATTCCGTGTGACCTCGTGCTGAGTCTTCTGGCCTTCCTGCATTCTTTTTATTGTGCTTATGAAAGTTTTCCTGCTGCTGGTGATGGAGAAAACCTTCGGCCAGCTTAACCTGCCGATGCCAGTAAATCAAGACCGGCTGACTTACAAAATCAATATTTACCCCAGCCCTCTTTTTTTTATTTTAAACACACAGCTTTGCTGTCAATGTAAGCCTATCAATGACACCTGTTATCCTTCAATCCCTCACTCTTTCTCTCTCTCTCTCTCTCTCTCACACTCTCTCTCTCTCTCTCTCTCTGAATCCATTTCATTGCCTGCATCCTTTTCCCCTGACACCATTGCTTTGTTTATCTTCCACTGCTCTGGCTAATGTTCTCTATCTCATTCAGCCTTTGACTGTTTTTCAGTACCTTTCAGGGGGTTTTTTTATCCTTCATTCTGCTACACTATCTCACTCTCTCAATATGTGCATTTTCTGTTCCCTCAGTATGTGGGGTTTTTCTTGGTTAATTTGTATTGCCTTGTTTTAGAAAAGACTCAGCTGCACATAAAGTAGGACTCCATTTCAAATCAATGCACCAGTTCAGCTGCAAAGGCTTTGCATTAGAGCCACATTGATCCAGACTTCCTATGTTTCACAATCAGTCAGAAACAAAAATAAAAGTGAACGGGCTGTAAAATGAGAACCAGAATGGCCAACAGTAATACTTTTTTTTTCTACAGCACACAAACCAGTGACTGAGATTTTAGACGTTTCTCCATTAATAAAATATTATTGAAATGCCACATAAAATACAAAATCATTAATCACAGAGATGAAAATTATCCAAAGTTGTTGAATAATCCAATGTGCCATATTCCAGAGTCTGCAGACTATTATTTGAAGTATAGAGTGATGACAGTGGAGGAATGAGGACAAAGAACATTTTATTCCTGTTTCTTAACCCTGTGACTACCCAAGTCTGAGAATGAAAGAATGACAATGCAAGTATTTGGTTCGTACCATACAGTAATCGATCGTCTTTCTTTCTCTTATGCTGAGTAAAGATAACTGGAAAATTAGATACTCTTCAAGGTGGCACAGTGTGGCACTATAATATCGTGTCAAATTCTCAAGGTTTCGCTGCCTGCTAGGTAATTCCTTTAGACATCTAGTGAAATTGCAGTCTCTGAAGAGCAATGCTGCTGTGCAAAGATGATTCCCCCTTCACAGATGTTTGCAGGTCTTTAACTGCTAATTGGACAGATTGAGTGATGTCGATTTATTGCAGGCTGTTAGGAATATAGTGTGAATTTAATGTAGATGTTTTTCAGAAGCCAGGCATAACACAGGCATGTTGAACTTTCTGCTAATGAAAAAGCTTCAGCCAATGAATATACTGTAATTCATTTATTCATCTTCAATAAGAACTTGGGTTCTTAGAACTTTGGGTCACGGTGGATCCAAAGCCTATCTAGAGGACACTAGAGGCCATTGCCAGATATCAAACACGCACAGATTCAGACACAGATAGCAATCGACCAATAGGCATATTTTGGGGAGGTTGGAGGAGAACGGAGAACCTGGAGGAAACCCTTACAGACATGGGAAGAACATGCTAAATATCTGCTCATGATGGAACCAGTGACCCTAGAGCTGTAAAAACTAGTTGTGAAAGTTGGATTAAAATTTGTTACATTTATAGCAAGTATACTTGGTTTTCAAATTCAAATCTTCATCAGCAAATATCTGCAAGTTCTTTTTTGACCAACAGAGAAGCCAAATAACATTCATATTTGTCAAAAATGTCAGTTTACGCTTTGGTGTTTAGCTACTTCAGAAAGTTTGCATGCTATGGCAAGGTCTGGACATCTATAAACTAGGGAATGAAACACTTCAGAGTATGCTCATATAGAAACAGTGATGCCATTACCACCCCAAAGTTGATTATTTTTCCATTAACAGCATGTCCCAAAGTTTTTCTCTTTCTCTTATACCATCTTTCTTGTTTCACTTATACCACACCAATTTGCCACTGATTACAAACTGTATTTCATTTCTGTTTATAGTTATGTTTCAATCCAACCATCCATTTTCTGTACTGCTTTTCTTACACAGGATAGCTTGGAGTCTATCCCAGAGGACTCGGGGCACAAGGTGGGGAACACCCTGGACAGGGTGCCAAGCCATTGCAGGACACAGTTGCACACACATACACACATTGCGGACAATTTGGAAACGCCAATCAACTTACAACGCATGTCTTTGGACTGTAAGAGGAAACCCCCGAAGCATGGGGAAAACATGCAAACTCCACACACACAGGGCAGAGGCAGGATTTAACCCCCCAACCCCCGGAGGTACGAGGCAAACTTGCTAACCACAACTCATGTTACTGCATCCATAAGCAATTGTTCCCTCTGCAGCCTTTCTTTCTTTCTCTTAACATTAATAACGTTAATTTTAAAAAAAATCTTAGCTTGGCATAGTACAGATAAACTGAAAACCTATCCTGAAGACTTTCCTGTGTCAGAAAATTTACTGACAAAGCACTGATACTGGAGACTCCTTCCATTCATGTTAAATAAACATCTAATAGAAAGCTTCACCGTTTCAGTGATTATACATCTTTGTTAAATAGCAACACATTTTGAAAAAATTGTTTATTATTAGTGTTCGATGTTGTATCCGTGTGAACGAGTTGTTACTACAGAAACTATAACGTATTCAAACAAGTACATTATCAATCACATACCTGTGATTTGATTTACAGCTGCATTTACCGTCGACGTTGCTGTTATAGAAAATTAATAAACACTTTTTGACCAATCAGATTTAAGAATGCAACAGCAGCATGGTATAAGTGTTTTCAATACAGAGTTTTAGAAAATTGGAGTTCATTCACTTAAATTGGAGAAAATTCATGTCATTAAATACATGGTACAAGGATGGGAATTGGCAAAGATGTCATAGATTCTGTGCTAACACAATTCTAGGTATCATTGAAATGACTATAAACATATTGTAATTCTGTATAATATCACCAATGTATGAAAATATGTGGGTCCAAGGACTCCCTAGGGAATATGGGGAATACCTTGAACTGTAGTAGCAGTGTATGATTTAAGTTTGCCAGTGGCAACAAAATGATATATGGACTCATTGCTCAAGAGATCTAGTGCAGTTAATAACTCTAGGCAACCTGCCTGATATGTAACTCAGTTGGACAATGTGACTGGCAGGCTTTCCGAGACAACATGTTTTAGAGCATGATAACTGTGGACTGTTTGATTCCATTAGCCAATTACCAGCAGACAAAGACTGGCAATGATAAACGTGTGACTCATCTTTATGAATAAAAATTTCAGTCACGTTTCAGGCTCGCATGTGTTTTGCAGGTCAGTTCTGTGGGTGCTTGTGATAGTCCTGCACCATATTCGAACTAGAATTTGGAGTTAACTACTATGACAGACAGGTATATGAATTTGAATGTCTTGCTGAATGAGATGCAGGATTGCACTGGCATGTGATCTATTTATCATAAATGTGATCTATCGTCATATCAGTTTCTGGAGTAATATGGCTTGCTCTGTATTTCCCTTTTTGTCTTACTGTTTTCATTCCTTGATATTAGAATGAAGATGATGTGGTGCTCAATCAATATGAAGGAGTCGGCTATGTGAGAGCTGATTGGGCCTCACGCTCAGAGATGATTGGATCCCACATTACCCAGTTCCCCCCCCTCCCCTCCTCTCTCTCTCATGCCAACTCTCTTTCATTCTCATTCTCTCTCCCCTCATCTTCTATTCTTGTCAGGTAGACTAGCAGACAGCACACTGGCATCTCTTGGTACCATCCTGTGAATTTGCTGCGTCACAGATGTAGTTTGTTGAGAATGTGTGTGTGTTTGAAAGAACGAGTGTAAGAGACAGAAACACTGCCTTTGTTCTAACACCCTCTAAGCACATAGTCTATTTTGATTCTCCTCTAATCACTAACCGTGGACCCCTACCTCTCTCTCTCTCTCTCTCTCTCTCTCATATGTCATGATCAGCTGCTGCGGTCTGACGGCTGCTCTCACTTCAGATCTCCTTGAGTCAAAGTCAGTGACAGAAACACAGCATGGAACCTTTAGAACAGATGACTGTTGATTCGGACAGATGCAGAGGCTATGAGACACATGCAGAATGAAAGACTCTATGCAGTAAACATAGTAATGATCAGAAATACAGTAATTTTCCAGACAAACATCTGTAAGTAGACCGCATAATTGGTAGAACCAATGGTGGAAAGAGACAGGCAAGCTTTTGTTGCATGATATATGAAAACAAGAAAGAGCAAGAGAGAAACCTCCGTTTGACCCCAGGAACCCATTTGCAGAGAGTCCAAATGGCAGAATATACAAATAGGAGAATGCGCTATTATACTTTCAGAGGACCTGGCCTGATTTCCATAATGCAAAGTGAGAGAGAGACCTGAGGTGAAGGCAAATGTAGCCAGGATGCACTCAAGACAAAATGGAAACTCTGTGTCTGGACTCAGACAGGCAGACATTGTGTGTCAGTGATGTAAAACAACACACACACAGAATCACCATGTAGAGGAGAATTTCCTTCTTTTTTTAAATTTTTTATTTGAATTCGAGGATTGTTTTTGGTTTCTGTACATGGAATCAGATACTATGCTCAATATCTGTGGTCATGCCAAGGTGCCATTACTTACTGTATATCAACCACAGTGATGATAAGAGCTCAGGGTGTGTTTGTTTTTTCTATAGGTAGGAAGTGTTATGTGGAATATGAACTGGTTTCACCTCCTACAACCTGAGAAGCACATTTGCTTGGACCCCTTTTTCCAAACTGTCACATTTCTCTGGAATCGTTGTGTACTACAGTTAATTTTTTACTACATCTACTATTACTCCATGCATACAGTCAAACACTTCTCTCAATATATAGCAGATTTTTCATCCATCTATACATAATGGGAAATTAGCTATAGATCTGCTAATATTTTAAAGTTAAGATTAATATCCAGGAGCATGAGGTTGTCTGTCAGTTTGCATTATCGCCCAAATACACTTCTGGACTCAATGGGTCAATAGCTCAGAATCAGCTGATTAAATACAAAGTGCTCAGGATAGTAATAGTACCAGACGCTGTAGCGTGATGGAACTGTTCTTAGCATTAAAAAACTATTGCGATGTAGGTATGCTCTGACCCAGGGACTCAGCTACAGTATATCCTCACTTTCAACATTGCATGGAGAAGTAAGCCAGCTTTGTTCTGAACTAGACCTGTGGGATCTTCATTTCGTTGTCCCTAAAAGTGATTTGAATGTAACCTGTGTGAAAAGGAGAAGGCTGACTTAAGGCTTATCTGTGCACCTAGGCAGTACCTTTGCATGTAAAGCAAAGCTATCCAAAATACAGTGAAATGACTATGCAACTATTTTTTTTTCTTCCTCTGCTTATTTATTTTTTTTATTTTTTGGCTGTCTTTTGGTTGAGGAAAAAGCTAGGGCAGGATCAAGCAAAGACAACTCAGACTCAGGGAAGGGTGACTTACTGTACAGAGTGGAAGTTTTTAATGACCTGAATAGAAGTACGAGAACCTGTTCACTTTTCTGTGCCTTTCTCTGAGATAAATATAGGAAGTAAAGTGTGAGCAAGCACAATAGTTGAGGGGAAAAAGTAGGATAGGAATACTTTGGGGATGTCACAGAAAATCAAGGGTACAAGGAATATATCTGGTGTAAACACTGCAGATTTCATGATGAAAATGATCAAATGAACAAAACCTGAGAAATACTAAAGCATTTCTGATGCACATGAAGTTTTGTAAACTCATTTTGCAAACTCGAGTGGACTGTTATCTGCTGTACAGTTCCTGCTAAGATGTTTTGCTGGATTGGTTTGCAAGATATATAATATTAGAGCTACAGCTACAGCAATATTATTATTCTCTCATATAGAATGAACTTACCTCTTCATTAGGCTTTTTGTATATTATCCAGAGGTTCAAGTATTTTGGCTATTTATAGTCTTTGCAGAGGATAAGAGGACAAACTGTGATGAAGAAGAAAACTAGAGCACCCTGTTCCTAATCCAGTTTTTCCTCTCTACAGTGGCCAGCTATGCAACGCCCTGCTACCTGGCTACTTCACTGCGGATAAAGCAGAACTCCAGTTTAGTTTGATCAAGTCATTTCGTTCTTTAAAACATAACCAGACATGTCCTGTCTTGAAAGACCTAATGACATCACTGCCCTAGAGCAATGTATAGATAGAACCTGACAGTCTAGTCTTAAAGATACAATCAAGAATTGGTGGTACACTAATAGTAAGTGGAATACATCATTGAGCTCATCTATATCAGGTTATAACTTACAGTTTCACATTGACTGGTATGACTTGTTCTTAAAAGACTGAATGTGAGAAAATGGCAAAAGTGTCTTCTTGAAGAAACTGTACATGGACTGTATGTTGCATAATAATACAATCCAGCAGTCAGCACAGTAGTGTTGTAGGTGTGGTCACACCGTGTCATGCTCAAACGATGCTCCTGTTTGCCCTCAGAAGACATTTCATGGACGTCATGTCCCTCTTTCTCTGACTTTTCTCTGGAACATTCTCTGTCGTTGTGTGCCATTTACCTGGAATGCTAATTAAGACAAGCAAAACAGAAAATGTGTAGTACTATACAGTAAATGCATATAACAGTACCTACCAGTTTATTAGACAAAGTGGATGCTCCAGTAATGTAATCTGATAGAAATGGCATAATAGTGATAATAATAATGGTTCCAGTTACAGTGCATTCAAGAAAAATGCTTTCATTTCAAAATAGTCAAATGTATTACTTCAGGCAAGGCGTTAACAGCCAGGTATGTACACACAAATGTGTTCCTTGTCCTAGATTAAAGCTCTAGGATTTCATGCCTTGTTGCCAGAATTAGAAGATAGCTTGATACCATTTTGATGTGACAAACAAGGAACAGTAAAAAAACAAAACAAATTTTTTTTATCAAAATATACAAAAATATGAGCATTCCATATAATAAAACACACTGAATGGTACTAGTTCTCACTCTTAGAATAAAAGTACTAAACTGTACTCTGGTGGTACCCTCAAGAGTGCACCCTGTACTGACAGTATGTATCTTTTACATGGTAACATAAATGTAGTATACCATCCATCCATGTTCCATAACGCTTATCCTACACAGGGTTGTGGGGGAGCCTGCAGCCTATCCCAGGGAACAAGGCGGGGGACCCCCTGGATGGGGTGCCAAGCCATTGCAGGACACAATTGCACACCCATTCACACACTGCAGACAATTTTGAAATGCTAATCAGCCTACAACGCAGGTCTTTGGACTGTGGGGAGGAAACCAGAATACCCAGAGGAAACCTCCTGAAGCACGGGGAGAACATGCAAACTTCGTGCACACAGGTTGGAGGCAGGATTCGAACTAACCCCAAGTAGTCATGGGAAGTTTGGATCATTTTACTGACTCAGATCTTTGAATCTCTTTCAGCAAAATGAATGAATCTTTTCGAGTCATTTCGTTCATTTCAGCAGAATTAAACTATTTACATGTCAAATTCCCCAACACATCTAGTACTTACGCAAATGTTGATCACATTTGGAATAAAACAGAAACAGAAATGATTAATTAATAGCTTAGCTGGATCTTCAGGCTACGCAGTCTGTTAGTTCACCTCACCTCCCGATCCGAGTCGATCTTTCTTTTGTCACGTCACATTTGTCCCAATCTGTTCCCCGTAAACAGAAATGATTAGATTACCTCTCAAGTCTTCGGGTTCGAATCGTTCGTTCATCAGGTGGCCACCCCATAGGCTGAATGCGGTGGGGCTGTGATGTGATGAACGAATGACTCGAGCCTGAAGACTCGAGAGGTGAAGTAATCATTTCTGTTTTCGGTTTTGCGTGGTGCATTGCCTATAGAGCGGTCAATCATTTCTGTTTCCTGTACAAAACCTATGGGGATGTTACAGTGCATGCACAGTCAAAAATGAACGAATCGCTCGCTGAGACAACTCGTTATTCCCGAATCATATTAAAGATTCGTTCAAAATGCAAGAATCGTTCATGAACACCTCATCACTTCCCCCAGCCAGAGAGGTGGCTGATTAATGATGTGATACACAGTAAAGGTAGAAAAGCTGTACCCTTGAGTACTACAGTACAGTTTAGTACCCTTTCTAAGAGTGCATGTTGTTGGCACCAATAAAAGAAGCAGGGCTCCCAACTATTATTTCCAGTTCAGCTCGAAGTATTAGTATTTTACTGTGTGGTTTCTACTGGAATTTCCTGAGGGGAAAATGCTTTTTAGAGACTTGAGATGTCATATTTTCCTTAAAATATAAAAAAAATAGGGTTGGTTTTCTTTTAAAGACGCTATAAAAAAATAGACCAGACCTGTCCGTTTAGATTCTAAAAACTGTATAAATAAAAACTAATGTGAGAGATTTGAGGCTCGTTAGAACTGCGGAGCAGTGTTTGAGGAAGAAGCGCTTCCATTGAGAACACGCCAGGGTCCGTGGGTCAATCCTAAATAGCTAGCTCTTGCCTATATAGTGCCCTAGAACGCAGTAATGTCACAGCAGCATCGAGTGCACGTGTGTAGGGAGCAACGCGAGTGTTTATGATTCACCCCGTCGAAGATACACGAGCTCGCGCGCGCGCGAGTTTCTGGAACGCGTTTGAGCACGCTGTCGAGGCGCGCGCGCGCTCCATGCCAAAATACACGGCTTCCGATGTCCAAACCGAAAACACGTTCCACAAGCATATTAATAAAATAAAGAGAAATGCATTCGAATTAATGCCACTGTTTAAACTCCGCTATTTCGAGGGATAATATAAATGAAAATATGAATAGTCGCCTCCTCGTTCAGGTAACATCAGCGCCAGCCAATAGGAGCGCTCAGACAATTCATACTACACATACTTAATAGCACGCGCTGAACTATTGTGGCGTACTGTACTACTTAGTACTGTAGTATACTGGTGTGCGGTTCTAGACACATCCGCTCGAGAGAGAGAGAGAGAGAGAGAGAGAGAGAGAGAGAGAGAGAGAGAGAGAGAGAGGCGGAACCGGTAC
>JAOUWY010000048.1:7916704-7929762 GCA_025728095.1 Prietella phreatophila | reverse complement strand
TTTTTACACTTGTACACTTTTTTTACACTTGTACACTTTTTTTTACACATACACGTTTTCACTTGTACACTTTTTTTTACACTTGTACACTTTTTTACACATACACGTTTTCACTTGTACACTTTTTTTACACTTGTACACTTTTTTACACATACACGTTTTCACTTGTACACTTTTTTTACACTTGTACACTTTTTTTTACACTTTTACACGTGTACACTGAATCAGTCACCTTAATGAGTCTCCTTATATAAGGATGAGTCAAATGAAAACCTTGAATGTTCATTTGTTTGTTTGATTTTGCATTGTTTTTTGCAAATAGGTGTCACAAACGCACTGTATTTTTTGCAAATAGATGGTCATTTTGTTAAACGTAAGCGTTCCAGCAACGTAAGTGTTCCAACACCACAAGTGTCCGGATTCAGTTTAAGGGCGTACTCCCCACTTCTCCGCTGGCCTGCTCTCACATTGCACTTAACGTTCCGGGACTGAGCATGTTTACGTCATTACGATGCGTCCTTTTTGAAAAGCGCTCTGGCACAGCACAATGGAGCCCATCATTGTAACATTACGTATCTTAAAAGATGCACTTTTAGCTTTACTTGACTTTTGAATTCTGATTATTTTTTTGACTGTTGGTATGAATGCTTATTTTTCACAATTTGGATCTATACATGGTTTTGTTTTTTTATGTAAGGCACATTGACAAGCTACTTTTAAAGGCACTATATAAAGTAAAAGGTTTTTTAAATTGTTGTTGTTGTGGCTTATTTGGAGTCATTTGGGGCATGGCGACACATGGCCCTCTCACATGCCTAACAGATTTATCACTTGTGAAGCACAGTGATTTTCACATAACCATGCTGCACGTGTCAGAAGATTTTTACGGAGGCAGCTGACAGTCGCATCACTAATGTCATGTTTTGAGTTTCGTGCTCGGCCACGGTTAGCAATCACACTAGATGCGTAGTCCAACTGTCCACACAGTCCAACTGAACTGTGCCCGAGCCCACCTCTTCAAGTGGGCCTGAGCGTAGCATGCCGGGCACGGTACAGAGCGACCACACTAGTCAAACGAACTGGACTTCAGGGGTCAAACATGCTCGGGCACGGTACAGATCACTTAGTGTGAGTGCACTCTAATTCTAATTTTTACCTCACACTTTTAAGGGTTTGCATTTGACTCCCCCACAGACGTAAATTTACACAAACTCTAGTAGGATATGGATTATTTTCCTAACTAACCGGATTTTCGTGAATACCCCAATTCTTGTGTAAATTACATTGTATGAAGAAATCCATTTGTCAAATGAGAGAGATTTATCTGTTGGAGAATTTTACTTCTCTGTGTTATTTCTTGATCCCTGTTTGTTTTTTTTGTATGATGATTGTGTCAGTGAGCGTTCCTGGGCAGATTAGTTAACGGCTTTACGATGCAAGGAACCGCCTTCTGGAGCTGGTAATACTTACTAAGGAGATGCAGAAACTTGTATATGCCCTTTCTATATAATTGTGAATATTCATTATTCTTTAACCTGTGAGACTGCGCTATTATTCACGCCTCACTATAAAAGAGCTACGCCTCGTCTGATCGTGGGCTCACTCGTGTTGTATAGCTGAAGTGATAACTCACTGGTGCTGTATTGATGGAGTGTGCTGTCTCTGCAGGAGAAGATTCACCATCTCTCCTTTTGATCTATTAGATTGTCTGCTGGTTTTATTTTGGCGTTGGGGTGGGGGTTCCCCAATGATGTCACCCGCATCTGGTGAACGAGGCCCAATGTTCTCAGTAACTTCATTTTCCTCATTGTAATTTTATACTGATTATGTATACCTCACATTAATTCACCTCAAACACTGCTCATTGATGCCCCAACAATTTATTACAAATAATAAAATACTAATGCAAAATATAGATTGTAAAATGTGAGATCCAATCACATACTTGTTGAACATGTTTAATTCGACAATGTGGTGCCACTGGTTGTTGAATTTCTTACAGAATGCGTTTGGTCAAAGTTATATAGAGGAACTAAAGAACTTCCTTGACACAAATGCAGTAAAGGTGGTGGTTGGGGGGGTGGGGGCTGCATAGGGAGGTGTCATTTCTCACAATATTTTACTCTGTGTTGATTCTAGCGAGCAACAAGGCTTTGAGAGGCTAGTCACCAAAATATATTCTACAGCACACAATTTACATTTTATTTTTATTTTATTTTATCCTAATTAACGTACAGTAGTTTGGATATCTACAAGAGGTTCCACAGTAAGCACGCATGTCTGTGTGTGTGTGTGTGTGTGTGTGTGTGTGTGTGTGTGTGTGCACGCGCACATGTGTGCATGCGTGTTCCTGCCCGGTTAGCTGTTTTATCTTGGAGAGCGAGCCAGGTACAGGCATATCTGAAAGCAGAGGAACAGGTGATTTCTGGTACATGCCAGCTGCTTCTACGGAAGACTTATGGCACAATATCCGTCATACAAAACTTGTTTTGAATAACTTATTTCCAGACTAGGACCCACTTGACGTCAGTAGACAACAAAGCACAGAAACATGCCTAGACGTTTACCCTTACCAGGAAATCCATCTTCTAAGAAAATGCAGTTTGGAAAAACTTCCAGTGCTAAACATGTCGTCCTTTGCACGCTAGGAAAGCGTATTTCTACTGGAGCCTGATTTATTTATTTATTTATTTATTTTTTTATGACATAGTATTACTATGTATGTATGTAAAAAAGTGTAATACTAGTAATGGAAACCCCTCTTCCAGTTCTTAAATGAATGCTTCTGTTGAGGGTCGACAGGCGATGTTGTTCGAGCAGTCGTTCCTCATTTATATCCGTACCTCCGCCCACGTTTTAGTAAAGATGATGCTTTATATTTAGCACATAATGCACAATAACCCTAATCTTAAGCCTTTCTGACGGTGTTAAATTCTGAAAGACATGTATAGATTCATAAGTACCTTTGGAAGTATTTGGGCTCTAATGGCAAATGTAAACAAATTTAATAAATTTACTACTTGACTCCGCTTCTCATCCATGACCATGCGTGACCCTATGCTCCTTATTTAATGTAAGAAGAATGTAAAGTTTGTTGCACGTAAGACCAGAGTTTAACTCATGCAGCCTAGGACCCTTACTTATTATGTATTTGATTAACAAATGTCTACAATGATTAAAAACTTTTACATCTTGGACAGCTCTCTGCTCCGCCTTTCTCCTTCTCCTCTTCATTGAAGAAGGGACAGAATTCCACACCGTGAGAAATGCTCATTACAAGTAGGTCATGTCTCTAGGCTACATCTCTAACAAACGCTTTCCCATAGATTTAAAACGATACATTTTTAAAATCAGATTTAGAGCGGCCCATAAGTACAGAACGCATTAATAGACCAAATCTGCAGCAACAAATCAGAAAACGCGACGGCAATACTAAAAACATAAGTACAGGACAGAACCACTCAAGCAAATGCAGAACCAGACACGCAACAGTAAATTAGGAACCATAACAGGAAATTCAGAAACTTGAGATGAACTCAAAATGGAAAGAGAAAGTCCTTATTGAACAGCTCATCCTCACTGCAGATTGGCCTGCAGCCCGTGTCCGTCTCAGATCCCGTTTTCTTTGAGAAGTTGCTTGTGCGTTGTCTGATTTTCAGTTGCTTTTTTTTTTTGGTTCTCATTGGCAAAAAGCTTACCATAGAATAAGGACGAGAATTTGACGCAAAATCACGATAACTTGCTGGAAGAAAGTGCAGCAAATTCTGCACCTATCCCCTTTTGTGCTCAGCAGATTCTTCCATCTTGGAAAAGCAACACCACTCTTGTTTTGTTTTTCTTGTGTTGTTTTGTAGCCACTTTTTTCCAGCAACGTTGCCATTTAGCTATGGATTCCAGCGTGTTTGCATTTTTTGGCACTGAAAATGGGGGTGGAATGAAGGGACTTTGTGGGTGTGTCTGTAACATGACTGACAGGTGGGATGTTAACAAACCCAAGGAGTCTCAGGCATACAATGCACTTGTTTTCACCACATCTCTTGACAGTATCGCTGTGTTTCCCAGATAGTTACATTATTTATGGTAGTAAGAATAAATAAAGGCCATATTCATCTGAATGTTACTCACATCATTAGAACTCGGATTCCTCAACGCAGTTTGACATAATCATGTATTTGAACCCACCCATTTTTCTGTGTGATCAAAAATGTTCAAAATGGCTTGCCTTCAAAATGGCGGCTCTCTGGTCTTCATGTTTGTTTGTCTTTTTCATTTTTACAGGCAAAACCCAGGGCTCAAACCAAGAGTAGGCATTCAGAGCTATTAAGTCTTTCTAAGTAGTTTTAATTCTTTTTTTGTTCCAGTACTTTTGCTTACAGAAAAATTGGGTGGTCTGACATGTTTTAAGTTGTTTAACACATCTAGATGTTAATATCAGGAAATGAAAGCTGCAATTCTGATCTATCGTTTCATATTTGCCTTTTGATCTCGAACATAAACGTCTTCAATGTATAGCGAAAACAGTAGAATTGGCCTATCTGTTCCCATACTTTCGGCGGGGACTGTACCTTCTTGTGACATTTATACATTTTTTTTAAGAGCATATCCATCCGCTTGTGTTCAGGAAGGTGTCACTTAGCAGTCACCTTATGACACTTTCCTTTCTGCCTTAACATTATCCACTGCAGGGTTTTTCTTAACCTTGCGCAGGTTTCCCGCTGAAACCAAACCGAAATCGGTTATTGTCCGAGTTTAAGACCCAGAACAATAAAATATAGACGATGTCGAAAAGGACTTTCAGGAGCAGAGACACTTCCGGGGTTTTTATGGTCACGTGATCGAGTGCAGGATAAGCTCTTATAATGAAGGACAGAATAAACAGTTGATGTATGCATAGAACTTCTAATGTGACAACCAGGCATACATTATGAAGACACTCCCATGTCTGTGCTGTATACTGATTGCTCATCCTGTGCAAATTTATCATTACTACAGAGCTGTACTTTAGTGTGGTCTGCCTCTCGGTAAAGTTGGACGTGTGGGTACCTGTGCTTTATGGTGATTTTGAACACCGCATGAACCTAATAAGCATTTTTTTTTCATAACTGGTCACTCTGGAATTAATAGGTTTAATGAATGAATGAATACATTTTTTTGACCACTCCAGATCGCACGCGGGAATGAGTGATGGTGAACCTCCAAACAATCCTATTCATTTTAAGAGGCGATCTGTTCCAGGAGCTAAACTTGGCCCGGTTACGTTCGCACCTTGAAAACACACTCTGACTCGGCATCACATGTGGTTTCTTTTTTGAACGAGATGTGCTGAAAACGAAAAGCTCTGCGTTTTCACACTGTATGCGTCGGAATAGGGTTAGCACTCAAGTGTTCATGCTGGTTCCTAAACTCTTGCTTTCTGCTGGACGTTGGTCAAAACATGACTCTCGCAACCGTTTCCAGTGCGGTTTGTGTTATTTTCAGGCACCAAGGGAGATATTTTGCTTTCTGCCAGCTGGCTTGTGCGGCCGAGCACGCGCTTACATAGATGTAGTGTATTTAGCCTAAAAATTAGAGCCTAAAAAGATGTAAGGTACACGATTCATAAACTGCTGCTGTATATGAAGACCAAACAGTGAGATCGGTTTGTAGTCGTGTTGCGTAAGGTTTATTTCGTGCGAGCGAGCGAAGCTAGCCGGTAGCGGCCAGGGGAAGCGTGCCTACAGGCCGGGTTGGCATGGTGATTGTTCTTGAAGACTTTGTGTATTTCTATTCAAGCATCTGCATAAACAATGGCTTACTCTATGCAGTCTTCAATGGGGTTTTCATTGTAGCGTTGTTATTGTTTGTTGTGCGTTGGCTTCATCGTGTAGGAAGAAGGGTATGACTGCGACAGATGTGGGAAGACACGATGTCTGAACTCTAAAAGTGGGACGATGGCTTAGTGTATTTTTATTATTGTTTGGCCCTCGAAACCCAGCAGATTTCCTCCTGCTTCCCTCGACACATGCGTTCCAAGCTCCATGTTGTTGGCAACCGTTTCCAGGAAGTGTTTCCCCCCTTGCCTCTGCCTGGTGGTGTGTAAACAGGCTGGCACTTGTTTTCATGTGAGAGAGCGAGAGAGAGAACGAGTGTGTGTGTGTGTGTGTGTGTGTGTGTGTGTTGGCTGTATATAGTATGTTGGAATGCGCCTGGGCAGATCGAGGACGGCGCAGCCCAGATGACACTGAGGGAATCCTTGGCACAGGAGGGCTGGGAAACCCCACTCAGCCCTCATTTCTCCCTCCTCCATGCCCCCTCCTTCCCTCCGTCTTTTTCACCAAGGCTCTCTTTGTCTCTCTCGCCTGTTTCCAAAGCCAGTCTGTCTCCCATTAAAACCATTAAGAGCTTGCTTTATGATGGTAACAGATAGAGGAAACTGACGTTGGAAAAAGAAGCACCAGTGACAGGGAGGTACGGTAACAGGACGCAGGCAGAATTTACCCTCGTATGCATGTAAAGACCCACACATGCACCTGGACAATGGAGACATTTCTCCGCTTCCCAGCTGTCAGGTTTTTCCACACGTCTCGGAGAGCGTTAATGTAAGCCGTGCGGTTTCTTTCCACAGGCCAGTTACAGAATTCTAAACTAGATGCTGCCGAACCAGACCATCACATTTTCTCTTGCAATCTTTTTGTTGACGAATGTTCAGGCTACATTCATTCATTAGATCGAGGAGTTGCCGAGCAAAACTAGCCCAAGAGTGCTAGGTTTTTATTAGCGTGTCATGCAGCAGGAGGCATCTCCTGTTTATCCAAGCACGTGTAGTCCATCCTTCACTTTCCCACACCTTCATTCAGACGTCTTCTGTCTCTCTTCAGATGAAAAGGAGTTTGTTCTCTGTTGTTCAAAGAGGAGCTTTCGGTTCTCGCTCTTTCATGCTACGCCACTCCATTGCAGTTCATTCAACCTCCCTCTCTGTCTGTCACACACTGAACCAAATCAAAGAGGGATAACTACGTTGAAAGTAAAACCTCATTATAGCCAGTTCACCCTCATCAATCATGGTTGGTTTTGGTTTTTTTTGTGTGTCGTCCCCCCCCCCCCAATATTCTCAAGGCAGCGTGTTTTGATATTCAGCCCACTTGCCTGTTTTGGTTTCCACTGCACATGTCCTTCAGCCTGGCATTGTTTTGCGTGTGTATGCGTTTCCGTTTTTGAAAAGAATTTTGTTTATTTATTTTTAGTTAAGAGCCTGACTGATTTATAAAGACAAGCCTTCACTTTTATCAGAGCACACTTCATGTTAAGGTTTTCCATTTGGATAAGAGCAAGGAAACACCACAAGTTTCTAGTTAATTATAAGCAAGGATAAACACACACACACACACACACACACACACACACACATCCGCATCCACGTGTACACACCCACACACAAAGGAATGTAGTGACGCCGTATATTTTTACTCTATCTTTAGGCTCACTTCCAAGGTTTTTCCCCATTTACAGTTTCAGAGCTCATTCATACACAGAAATCCAGAAAAAGTTCGACATCCTCGAGAGTGACTCGGTTTTTATAGTTATTTTCTTTTTTCCAGTCGGTGTTTGATACTTAACGCCAGCGTTTCTCAGATCCTGTTGACTGCCCACTATGCTAGCTGTAATTGTCGTTAGGCCAGCTGTAATAGGCACAGTGACGGACAGAGCTTCACACTTGAAAACACACACACGCACACACATACGTCTGGGCTGTAATGACTGCAGGACTGGTAATTCTGTGACATGTCGGAAGATTCAAGAAGGAGCGCTTCCTAGAGCTCAGTTGCTAAGGAAGTAGCATGGATCCTAGTAAATTCTTCTCACTGATTTCTTAATCCTCATCAGGACGGGATTAGTTTCAATGGGCGACGCCTGTAATAACATTTATACACGTCTACTCTGTGATATGCGGGACGAGCGAGTTTCCACAGAGTTGTTTTTCCTACGAACCCGGATGTTTGTGTCTCTCACACACACACGGTTGTAGCTTGGGGTGTTCTGAGGTTTGAACCCTCGCTGGAATCTTTTAAACATCCAAATAAGCTTTATTAACCCAACAGCTAATTATATAAGCTTCATATAACATTATATGCATATAACATGCTGCAGTGATGGCTGATCTGTTATGAACAAGTCAGTACAGTTTCCAAAACCCCACCCCCGATGCTCTTCTAGTAACCTCCACTCTTCTGGGAAGGCTTTGCACTAGATTTTGGAGCATGGCTGTGGGGATTTGGGCTCATTCAGCCACAAGAGCCTTAATGAGGTCAGGCACTGACCTCTAGCGAAAAGGTCTGGGATGCAGTTCGTTTTGCAGTTCATCACAAAGATGTTTATTGGGGTTGAGGTCAGAACACTCGTATTATTCTGGTAAAGCACGTCTTCATGGAGCTCGCATTGTGCACAAAGACATTGTCATGGTGGAACAAGTTTGGGCCTCTTAGTTCCATTGAAGGAAATTTGTAATGCTACAGAATATGAAGACACTTTATACAATTGTGTGCTTCCAACTTGGTGGAAGTTTTAAGAAGGCTCGCATATGGGTGTGACGGTCAGGTGTCAACACTTGTTTGGCCGTATAGTGTATACCTATAAAACGGCTTCGTAACTGTAAACGTCATCATAATAGTGCAAGATCGCACTCCTGATTTGTTTAATACGGATATCCGTGCTAGATGACCAATTACAGCGAGCATTTCTCAACGCAAGAGTTAGCATCTGCCAACAAAATTATAGAGGTTCTGATCCGGACGGGACTGAAGAGATTAAGCCACTGCAGAACTGGTTTTAGAAAACCCAGAACATTATCCATCCATCCATTTTTCTGTACCGCTTCTCCTACACAAAGTCACAGGCAGCCTGGAGCACACCCAATCATACAGCCATTCTCACACTATAGAGAATTTAGAGATTCCAATCAGCCTCTTTTGGACTGGGGAGGACACTGGAGTACAATGGAGGGAACCCCCGAAGCACAGGGAGAACATGCAAACCCTGGAGGTGCGAGGCAAATGTGCGGTCACCGTGCCCCCCAATAGCATTTTATTTGGCTTTTAAGTTTCTCAATGGAGAAGGGCGGATGGGTGGAGGAAGTGACCTGGCTGATCCAGGTGGAAATGAAATCACATAGTAGCACCTGGAAATGGTAGAATAAATGCTGCTCTCGACTTACCTTTGGATTTGGGATGCTGGAGCTTGGATTTACGTTGTCTTACAAAATGCAGGAAAAAACATGGACACTTGGTTTCTTATAAAGCGTAACTTTTTTTCTAAAGTAAAACAAGTTAAACTGAAAGTGTGTTTCTTACTGCTACATTTGATAGCAATATAATCGAAACTAAATGTTTGGGTTGATTACTGTTTTTTTTTTTTCCCTTTCTTTCTCAAATCTCTCTCTCTCTCTCTCTCTCTCTCACTTGCTCGCTCATAAAATTACACGCACTGTACATACTGTACATGACGTGCACATTTTATGTGCCTATGTATTTAATTTACATGCAAATTGTTTTTAGTTTCAGCTTTTAAATATCCTCTGATATTCATTAATATGAATGAATGGCAGAATTTGTGATAAATAAGTGTGATTACACTATTGATCCAATTGAACCTGATTTAAATTTGGGGTTTTAATTTTGCAGGCACATTTGGTTTGTGCTCCAAATATTCAACACTACAGATTTGAAATGCATTACTGCAATCACAGGTTTACTTGGAGCTCTTATGAGCGAGGTAGTGTTTCTTCATTCTGTTTATTGCTGATACTGCTGAGGAATAACTCCGTGCCTGATTATTCAGCAGGAGAGAATACCAGACGAGTTTAATGTAATTTCACTAAAGTGATTTTGAATATTGTTACACAGGTATTTGAATCCGATTAGTCTTCATTCACTTGTAAAGTGTGAGCTAGGCATCTCTGTCACACTCATGATGGAGTGTATGAAGACTACTGGTTTTGTAATAAGTGTGTGTGTGTGTGTGTGTGTGTGCGAGAGAGAGATGCTCCATCATACTCCTCACTGCTCCTTCCCACTCTCCACATGCCCCACTGCTCCTACACACTCTTGAGTGAGAAGCTTCTAGAAATGACTCAACAGCAGTGTGTAGGCCCTGCAGTGATCTGAGCCTCCTGCCTCTCACACAGCACCAGCGTGTACAGAGCGCTGAGAGAACCCTGCTTTCACAAGTGTCCACATTCACAGATTTGTACTGATTGCTGTCTGTGCACTGAGAAATGATTCTTGGAGGTGATTATCTTGGGACTGCTGGGGTTCCAGTGGTAGAGCGCGTTGTCTACTATATAAGTGTGGACCTGACTTTTACACGCTTACATGTCTGACAGTTTTTCACTAGAAAATATCCTTGCATCCATCCATTCTCTGTACCTCTTCTACTACTCTGGGGACTTGGGGCACAAGTTCACACCCGTTCACACAGTATGGACCATTTAGAGATGCCAGTCAGTCTACAGCGCGTGTTTTTGGACTGGCGGAGGAAGCCAGAGTACCCGAGGGAAACCCCAGAAGCATGGGGCGGGCATGCAAGCAGGGCAGAGGCGGGATTCGAACCCCTAACCCCGGAGGTGTGAGGCAAATGTGTTAACCACAAAGCTGTAAACTGTAAACCCCCACCCCCGTTAGAAAATATCTACTGTACCAAAGATTTCATATGACAAATACATTACTATATGTGTACTGTGCTGTACTGTTCTTTCTTTCTCTGTTTATTTCCTATTTTTCTTTGTCATTCTGTCTTTTCTTTCTTTTCTTTCATAATTTAATAGTTCTCTTTTCTGTAATAGTTCTGCCATTTCTTTTTTTTTCTTTCTTTATGTCAATTATGTTGTATTAGTTCTTTGTTAGTTTTCCAGTCTGTACAAGTTCTTTCATTCTGTCTGGCTGTCTGGTCTGTCTTTACTACTTCTCTTTTCTGTATTAGTTCTGCCATTTTTCTTTGCATCTTTTCCTTTCTGGTGTTTCGTTTCTGTCATCTGTTGTTTCATGCCTGTCTTTTTGTTCGCTGTGTGTAAATTTGAAAAGATGAAGATTTCACAGCTGTACTTTCACCCCATAAAGCTCCTGTATCTCGGGTTAACGATTTAGCACATGATGAAATCCACAGTAAATCTCTTCCATTTATTCCTGTTGTGTTAATGAAAAATGATGAAAAGTCATTGAGCCAAGTGTTTTTCCTGAGGAATGAACAAAAATCAAGTAATTGCGAGTTATTTAATGCCACACAACTGTGACACAACTGTGACTTAGTGCTTTTGCTTCCAGTAATCAAAACACAACATTATAGAAATGCACAAGGAACATAACAAGGAATGTAACCTGCCTAATATGTGAAAGCACAAAGTCAAACTAAAAACTCGTAAATGTGGGATATTTGCAATTGCAGGATAAAAGGTTGCAGTTGTGAGGTAAATCTACATATTTTCTCATACGTAGCGGAAATAAGTATCCACATAAAAGTAGGATGTATTTGGATTTTTGGAATTTTTTTTTAAGCATGACGAGACTCATAGTGGGTCCCATTCAAAATACTTCACACATCCTTTTCCTAATATTGTATTATGATTTTAAAAGTTCTGAAAATTTTAAATGGTTATGACATTCTTTTCGCCATTATGGCAACAAATATTATATAACAATATTCAAATAACATTTTCATGAAACATGGGGCATACTACAGTGGGTTTTTTTTCTTTTTCTTTTTTTTTTTTTGCTGAGGTTTTGTTAAGAGTATGCAAACACAGCAGTAGAAATACATGACTGAAAACGAATATACACAACTTTATTTCAACATTTACAAAACATGAAGTGCACTGTAAGAGCAAAAAAGGTTTTTTGGAAGATCTTCCAGTGAGACTATCCAAAAAAAAAAAAAAAACACCTCGAGAAGCACCTTCAGGAACTTTTGTTGTGAAGGTTGTTGAGTGATGAATGCTTCTGAAAAAGAACCTGACTTTTTTTTTTTTTTTTTTTAAGGTTTGTTTTAGAACTGTTTACAAAAGGAAATTGAGAAAGTGAGGTCCAACAGTGAAAAAAGAATTCTGTATTTTTACGTAATGACTATACTGATGATGCACTCAGAAAAGTGTATTGCGATGTAATTTATTGTATGTAATATCAATATCATATCACATCACCCAGCTCTCTAGGCTAACACTTGTTTTTATTAATTAGGAAATATTGACTGATGCATACTCGCTTGGCGGCTTGTGCTTCGGGGGTTTCCTCCATGTATTCCAGTTTCCTCCAGTCCAAAGACATGAATTGTAGACATTTTGGTTGGCAAATTGTCCATGGTGTGTGAACACGTGTGATTGTGAACGCGTGGGATTGTGCCCTGTGATGGGTTGGCACCCCATCCAGGGTGTCCGCCGCCTTGTGCCCCGAGTTCCCTGAGATGGGCTCCAGGCTCTACTGTGTAAGATAAATGGTATGGAAGATGGATGGATGAATGGATGGATGGAAAAACCTGTTCGCCATGAAATTGAACGAACACAAAGGTATTCCTGAGTGTGGAGCAGTGACGCAAGAGTGCAGAGAAACTGTTGCAATTCATTTCCGTGAGCCGCGTGTTTCCCCGTTGAATTCAATTTCAAATAAATGTTTGTTTTTGCACTACCTTTTGATGACCGTTTAATAGACGATGATCATATTTGGGTTGCTTTTTTTATGATCTCTCGAATGAACAGTGTGAGTTGGGATCATATTTTACTCTGGCTATATTGCCTGCTATCAGGTTGCAGCGGGAGACTGAGTTTACCGCCATTCTTCTGGAGGACAGAGTGATGCCTCCAGCCAGAATCCCTTCAGTAATCCCCGAATCTTACAGCAGATCATCGTACCGTGTCTTTGTGTAATTAACTTTGAGTCGGCGGATAAAGCTGCTCGGCACGGCGCCGACATAACAAGAACAAAACGGTACTGTTTGAACAAAGCGTTTGCAATGTGCCTTGGCTAACACCTACCTCTCTCTCTCTCTCTCTCTCTCTCTCTCTCTCTCTCTCTCTCACTCATCACTCCATGGATCAC
>JAOUWY010000048.1:7899783-7916604 GCA_025728095.1 Prietella phreatophila | reverse complement strand
TCTCTTTCTATCTCTCTCTCTCTCTCTCTCTCTCTCTCATCCCTCCATGGATCACGCGGGGTGGCTGGATGGACAGAACTCCCAGCTGAGGAAGGTAAATATTGATCTTTCCATCCTGTTATTACTGCTCTGTTTGTGAGGCCAGCCCATCTATCTGTTTTACTACAAAAAGATGCACAATGTCTGAGAGTACACACACACACCCACACACACCCTCCTGCCCCCTACTCAACTTTATCTGTAAGACGTGGCTTCCTAAAAGCCTTTGTTGAGATGTTTTATGGTGTTCAGGTGTGTTTCGACACCGCGTGTTCTGCAGTGTTCTTCCAGCACATAGATTGTGTCTCGCCAAAAATCTGTCCAGATTACCTTTTAACTTGAATAAAACATGCCAGTATTTATGCTGGAAAAGATTTTTATATTGATATTTTTGGTATGCACTATTTTATATTCAACTAATTTCTGCTCAGAAATCCTGCACATCTGCTACACTTAGAGTAAAGTGTGTTGAGTTATATAATCTTATGTAAGTAATGAGAGAAGTCATGCCTGAGGTCTTCTCCAAGCAATTTCTTGCAGATGAAGGAATTCATAATGTCGTGTTTATATCATAGTCCAGATTGATTTTATTTTTAAGCATGACTGGACACAAGAAATATATAGCAGCTAACAATAATCAACAACAACAGATCATTAGGAGCGAAGCCATTCTTTGACATGTTTCACTAATGTGCAAATTGAAAAACGCAGTAAATGTGTAAAATAATTGCAGGATACTGACCGAAACAAACAAAGGAAAAGCCGTGAGTGTTTAAAAGAAGAGTGTATTAACATTCTCAAACCATGTACTGTATGTCAGAAATGTTACAACTAGTGCTGGAGTTAACATAGCTCTGTGCCCGAGTCGCGTTTGTGAGCGACACGTCAAACTCGCACATGCAAAGAAAGTGTCGAGTTTGTTGTTAATTCTGAGGGCTAAATGAGGACTTGCGTGATTCGCAATTAGTCTCTGTCTTTCTGTCCCCGTTTGTCTCTCCTCCTCTGTCACCTCCGTGTGCCACAGTGTCACTACAGCGTCCCACTGATCTGTCTTCCATCTTAATATCTCATCAGCCCGTAATTAGTTTCTTATGCACGCCGTTGAGCTCGAAAGTGTCACTTCGCTGTCCGTTCAGTCCCAGTGCAGCCTGTTCTCTGACAGAGCTCCAAATAAAATGTTAGCGGTATGCTTCTAAGCACAAGTGAAGTGGCATTAATGTGAAAGTGCATGGCTCTTCTGCAGGGAAGTCTCTCTGGGAGCTGGTGGTGGAGCAGTTCGAGGATCTCCTCGTCAGAATTCTGCTGCTCGCTGCCTGTGTGTCATTCGTAAGTCCTTTTCAGCGTCCTATTTATGCATGGATTTTGTTTGCTGCAACATCTAGCGATCCGGTCAAGTTATATGCACACATTAAGCACTGTCCCATCCAAAACCATTGGAACAGCAAGGCCAAGTCATGTGTTTTTAGCTGCCGACCGGAAGACATTCGGCTTTGAGGTCAAAGGATGAATACGAGCAGAGTTTCGAATTTCAGCTTGTATTTCCTGGTATTTATATGCAGATGGGTAAAACAACATAGAACGTAGCACATTTTGTATCAGACCACCCAATGTTTAGGCGAGCAATAATATTGGAACATGTGACTGACAGGTGTTTTTAAATAAAAAAAAAATAGTTCTGAACATCTACCCTTGAGTTTAGCCTTCAGTTTCACCTGTGAAGACTGCAAATGATGCTGTTAAAAAGGATAAGCCAACATGAAGATCAGAGAACTGTCTATATGAGGGGAAAACCAGGCCATTTTGAAGCTGAGAGAAGAGGGAAAATCAATCAGGCTTTGCTCAAACATTAGGCAAAGCCGAAACAACAATTTGTGATGTCCTGAAAAATAAAGAAACCACTGGTGTGAACAGACACCGAATTAGTCAGCAAAGGAAAACAACAACCAAATGAATTGACCTTGCTGTTCCAATAGTTTCTGAGGGGTCTGAATATACTGCAGCATACAGTGAACATTTAAGGCATGGAGCAGAGTATTTAATAAGAAAGTTAACACACATTATCAACAGTTCAAGAAACTTGATTGCTTATAAAATCAGTAGTTTCATAAACCATGTCCTGTGCATCATGTTACTATGCAGGGTACAATACATGAAGTCTGCAGTTCTTTCTTAATGATGTCAATTTCCTTTGTATTCTAGATTTAGCGTTGTATTTTGCTATACATTACATTTTTCAAATGTATTTATTATATGCACGTTGCTTTGTTCACTATCTGATTTGTTTTAGCCAATCATATGAACTGTGTAGCTGTCAACAACGAAAAAAATGACAGGAGAATCAACTGTCTTGGAAATTGAGAAGAAAAAAGTCATTTTCGATAGTTAAAGCAAAAACTTCCAGTCTATGTTTAGACTGTTTACATGTTAGTGCAGCAGAAAACTGCTTTATATTTACGGCATTTGGCAGACACGCTTATCCAGAGCGACTTACATTTATCTTATTTGTACAACTACGCACTGGTGGGTTACGTGCCTGGCTTGTGCAAGGGCCCAGCCGTGGCAGATTGGCAGCGCTGAGATTTGAACTTGCAACCTTCCAATTAGAAACCCAATGCCATAACCATTGAGATATCACTACCTGCTGTACCTCATATAGCGCAGCCATATACAGTCTCCATGTCCAAAGCTTTTAAATTTTTTTTTTTTTAAGAATACACTGTTATGAGAGAAAGTAAATGAATTGCTGCAGGAAATGTGCAAAATAATAAATCTATGCATCATATTACACTACTTAATGCACTCCTCTAGATGATTTCCGAAACTGAGAGCACGCAGCATGGCATGGAAGCTCCTTATAGCTTAATGATGGCTGGAGGATGCACTGTATGGGAGGTTTTTCCATCATATTTAACTCTCTGAGCTGGCATGCACTACTGATCTGACTCTGAGCTAGCAGAGTGGAGTAGCGATGTGCAACCTGCGGCTCTTTCGCACAATGCTTGTCATAACGGAATTCATGCTACAGTGCAATGATTTTATATATATTTTATATATATACATTTGTCTCATTTTATAGATAAGAGCAGTGGAGGGTTAAGGGCTTTGCTCATGGGCCCAGCAGTGACATGTTGGTAGTGCTAAGATTTGAACTCGCTACCTTCCGATCAGGTCTTAAGCACTGAGCTAAAATGGAGAGTATCTTTTCTTTTACTCCATAACATTTCCAGCTTTTATGTCCCCCGAGTCTAACAGAGATGATCTGTCCAAGATTTGGAGGACAGATGCTGTAAAACCAGTACAGAAGTATAAAACCTAACACACTGAGTTTGGTGTTTAGACTAATTTACCAGTTGAGCTCTCCAGTGTCGTGACTAAAAGTTACAGTTTTGAAGTTCTGTGTCTATTCAGTAGTTCAGGACTAATTGGCTTTCCTGGGTCGCATGGCCAGTTTTACACGCTGTGTTAATAATTTCTGGTGCTCTACTGGCCTCCAAAACGAATGTGCTCTTTTCCAAAGCCCAGGCTTGTTAAACTCAGAAGTGGGGTCTGTTTTTCTAATTCAGGTTTATGAATGTACCTTTTTATGATCTTTCCATTTGACTTCAGATCTGTATAAAAGAAAGTTGTCCTAATGTTCCTGGCATTATCGCGTTACGATGCACACGTAAACAGACCTGCGTATGAGGCCTGGTCATGTCGAAGAAGGTTTTTGGTGCAGTTGTCTTAAACAGGAAACTTTGAAAGTCGGGTTCAGCGTTACAGACCGCAAGACTCCCATCAATATTTTTACTCTGCAATAAACATGTCCAATGCAAACGGCTCTGGGCCTCCCACAGAGCGTGTCTGAGTGTTTCATAAAAGCGCCTGTGTGTGTGCAGATATCGTGCATTTGCATGTTTTTCGTCCGTGCGCACACAACGTGTTCTACAAAAGCATGCACGTGACGGAAAGAGTCCGAGGACTCTGGCCCACTCGCTGGACTCATTTGTGTGCCATTTTGAATATATTAAAATGTTTAGGATTCTGCTGGCCTGCAAGAACAACAGCCACTGGAAACTAGCTTATAAAAAAACCACCACAGTATTATCTTCCTAGAAAATGCTTGTGGATGTGATGAGCCGCAGCAGCACGTTGTATACTGAGAACAGGAGCATTCTGCTTGTCATAAAATTGTGTTTGTTTGTTTTTAGTTTGTTTTTTTCTTTCCCCCGAGCATGTAGTTGTAATCCCGCATGTCTCTGTCCTTTACTCCTGGCTGATTATCTTTAGTCACCCAAATGATCCATTTAAGCTGAATCCCTGTTGATGCTATACGACTATGTACCTGACAGACAAAAATCACACAAGAGTTCTTTAGAGTTGAGATTGGAGGTCTTTAGAAGGCTTAACATGACGTACTCACCAACAGCTGCATTTAGTGCCACTGTGACCAAAGACAGATGAAGTGTCAGAAATTTCTGATTAAATCTCCGATGTGACCACTACAATGATGCTCGTCTAAAAGTTATCGATAGGATGATGGCATAGGACGTTGCAAAACTTTGAAACATGTGAAATGAAGTGTTTTGTTACTGTAAATATAAATACTGTAACATTTATGAATCTAGATGCCTGGCCGCTTGTACCCTGAGTTCTAAAGCTAGCACACATGCTAATGGACAGAGAAATATCCTAATTACCTGAAGCTCACTTTGAACACATTATATTTATGGGTTGTTTTTTTTTTTTTAAGGAGTTGACAAAGTATGTTGTAGGTAGAAAAGCTAATTTTGGCCAAAACCTTCTGACTGGTTTCCCCAAACCGCCACACATGATTATTTGTAGCTCTCAATCCAATTTCCATCAGCGCAAATCTGAATTCAGTTCTCAGGTCTCTTTCTATCCAGCTTGTCTTTATATAAAGATAATGAGTCTTTATTGGTCACATGTACATATGCACAGTGAAATTTTCTTCACATACCCCAGCATGTCAGGGAGCTGGGGTTAGAGCGCAGGGTCAGCCATGATATGGGGTGTCCTGAGCAGAGAGGTTTAAGGGTCTTGCTCAAGGGCCCAACAGTGGCAGCTTATAGTGCTGGGCTTGAACCCCCGACCTTCTGAACAGTAACCCAGAGCCTTAACCACTAAACCACCACAGCATTGCATTAAGGTAAAACACTGTATTCAGGTTTGCACTGAGCCGAGTGCAATTTAAGGTCACCTGAACAATATATTCACTTCCTGCATTTGAAAGGCAAAGTGGTGGCTTGGACGATGTGGAGCTTTTTTCCACCGGATTGGAAATCTGGCCGGAGGTGTGTAAGGCTTTCTCCTGTGCGAGCGAACCAGGTCTTTATGAGGAAGCTGCATAGTGCATGTAGTAGAGCTTTTAACATAGTGCATAGAGCAACTTTTAGTGAGTAAAAATAGAATACATTCAACTATGTATTATAAATGCATAACCTTCAGGGATGTTTTGACTAGTACTGTATGCATTCTGAATAGCAGTTTGTCATTATGTCGGACTGTAAAACAGATTTTCCTCTCCCAGCCACTCTGCGATTAGGTTTTCATTAGGGTAGATGCTTTAATATAATAATATCTGTAAAATTGTTACTCAGTCAACAGCTCTTCCAGGTCAAATGCATTTTGAAATGACACTTCCTGTCAGTGGCAGTGCACGTATCTGTGTTTTGGGCGAAATAATATACAGGAACCAATGAGAGTAAAACTACACATGGTTAATTTTGTGGGTTTTTTTTTCTTTTCTTTACAGCACATGCTCTACGTGTCCACCCTTATGCTCTACGTGTTTTCTCAGCCGCTGTATTATGATTTTGCGGATTTTGCATCAACATGCTCGGATTGACTTAATGTTTTTGCTCAACGTTTTCCCACTGGTTCCAGATTTGTGGAAATAATGTACAGAAATATTAAATGCACTGCAAAAGCTTAATGTGAGTGCTGGTTATGTCTAACACATTAACATGTTTTTAATGTAGGTTTTGCCATTGCCACCACTGTATTTGTAGCTGTCTCATGAGTTTTGTGTACACGTATGTGTAATCAGAAATTACTGACACAACTTTGAGATCAGTTATCTTTGGTCACAGTGGCACTTAACTTTTGGTGAGCACCTCATATTATTTGTCCTAAGACCTGACCAAAGAATTTGTACTTGTTTGTTTTTTTTTTTGTTAACGATGTGTGACTCGAATGCGACAGCAAATCCGGGTCGAAAGTCGCACAGAGTAAAGCCAGCTTTAAAGGGAAACACCAACGTTTTCCTGTATTTGAGAATAGTGAAAATGGAAGCCTTTTTATTTGAAAAGCAGTTGGTACTTATTTAAAAGTCCATTTAAAATTCAAATCCTATAATATGAATTTTAGGCCTTTGTCTTAAATACAATGTTGACATTTTTATTTTTGTCAAATTGTTTGGATTGTGAAGTTAAAGTAACTTTTTTATAAAGTTATAAACTTCAGTCTTGCCTTTAAGTTTTGGTGGAAAATTTGTATTGATCACACGGTCACAAAACGGTGACTAACTGTGCAGACCGGTCAGAATTGATTGGAGCGCTCCCACTGTGTCGTTGTGGTGTATGTGGGCTAATGTGACGCCTCCTCCCATCAAAAAAAAATAGCTACTTCTGGAAGTAATAATTTAAAGTAGTTTCTGTTAACGTTACTTTGATCTAATATGGGTAAGGTCAACGAGATCAGGCTCGAGAACAGTGCATTTAGTGCTTGGGTGAAGCCTGTTGAAAATAACAAATTTGGAGTCCGCAGCATGTTGTGCAAGAAAATGCTCAAATTCTGAACTTTGGGTATGTTTTTCTAAGACAGAAAAAGCATAAAGCCACCATTAAAAGCCACCAGAAAAAATCCTGCCATCACCCAATATTGTTCTGTATCCATATCAGGAGCATCACCAAAGCCCAGCCCCAGTGTGACCCTCTCTGCACTCACGGTGTTAACGCTTGCAACTCGGTAAGCGACCTCCGGACAGCGCTTGGAGCTAGGTCGTGAAATAAGTCTTAAATTGCATTCATAATGGTCTTCAATAGACCTTAGAAAGCCTTAAATTTCACTTGTTGAAACCTGCAGAAAACCTGTGTTCAGCTGTAACACTTAAGGTCTTGGCATGAAGCAGACATGAATGAAAATCTTAACAAAGATGTTCTACTGAGTTATCCAACTTTCCAACACTGGAACAGTAACTCCAGTTATTTATGCTTTCCCGAAGGTTTTCTTGTATCCATGTGCGTTGGTAACACAAACACACATTATTCTCTCTGGAAAAAAAGAAAAGTTCCCTTTCTGAAAGAACAAATTATATTTATAACATCATTCGCAACAAATACTTTGAACCGAAAGAATTGACTAAGCAGTTTACCAAACTTTATTCTAGATAATGGCTGTTATTGATGGACTTTAATAACCCCCTTTAAAATGCCTCCATAAGTTAGTTTTGCGTAAACAAGTGTTTTTCTGTTATCAGTCATTCTGTGATGATGGCGCACACACTGCAATTGTGGTCGAGGGGAAAAAGGTAGGAGAAGCCACACGGTCTGTGGCTTAGTTTGTAGGGAGAACAAAAGTGTGCCGAGAACTTTACCCCTGAGAATCAGGGCTGTGGCCGTAATGTGCAAAATAAACGTGGTGAAAGATTACAAATGTATTTTTATCCACTTGACTCGTGAGCGAGTGTAGACCCTGGCGAGCGAGAGGAGAGGAAGTATGTGTGTCTTGGTGCTCGCAGAACTGAATTGCTCATGTGCAACTGTTTCATCTACAAACCCCATTTTCGGAATTTTATTAAAAAAAAGAAATCAGCAATTTGTAAATTCTCTTGAGTCTTTATTTAACTGACAAATAAATGACTTTTAATGTTTTGGCCGACCAACTTGATTGTTTTTTACATATAAATAAATTTTGAATTTGATGCCTGCAAAAAAACAAAACAAAAAACAACACCACAAAATTTGGGACAAGGGCAAAATAGGAGTGAAAATGTTTGATAGAATATTCAAGTTAGACCATTTGAAACATTCCACAGGTTAGGGTGTCATGATTGGGTATAAAAGAGGTATACACCAAAGGCTCACTTTTTGCAAGCAAAGATAAGTCGTGGCTCTCCTCTTTGTGCCAAACTTTGAAAGAATTTTAAATCTGTTTAAAAAAAAAAAAAAAAAAAAAAGAAGGAGCGAGCAATACTGTGAAAAGATTCCTGGAATCTGGAGAAATCTCAGTCGGCGCAGGGCAAGGCTGGAAACTTCTGTCGAATGTGTGAGGCCTTTGAGCCCTCAGCTGGCATTGCACGAGATACCATCATGCTTTTGTGATAAATATAGCCACACGGGCTCGGGAGTACTTCGTAAAACCCTTTTCACTTTACACAATCTGCTGCTGCATCAGGAAATGCAACCTGAAACTCTATTACTCAAGGAGAAAGCCATACATCAATTCCATGCGGAAACGCCTGGACCTGAGTGTGCTGTGGTCAGATGAGTCCACGTTTCAGCTTGTTTTCGTGGGGAGATCGAGCCCAGCTTGATTAAGCTGTGTCCGACACGAGTACAGCTTAAAGGTCTCGTTTAGCAACGGACATCTTTGCGAAAGACCGTGCAAAATAACTTTATGCAATTCAAGTTGTTCTCTTCAAAAAAGCACAAAAAAACTTTTTTTTTTTGGTAAAAAATGCTGCAGCAAAGTCAAGTATATTTGCTAATGTTGGGTATAACAACACCCAACAGGATTATTTTTACCAGATTTAAGGGGTTACTATAGGCTGTTATTGTGGAAATTCATTTAATGCTTTCCAGGCACATGTCTAACTCTTTTAAATTGTAAGGCGGTGAAACAGAACCTCCGCATGCTGTCTGGTCGGATCAGTCCTGTAGATATGATGGAAACCAAGTCAGAACATAGCCACCAGCCCACAGTAAACAAGAGTGGAGATGAGGATGTTGAGATTCACACTATCGATTAAGGACAGAAGAGAGTTTTCTTTGGCTTTGTGTAAATCTTCAGTAACTGGTTTAGTCTGTTATCAGGACCAAGTCAGTGTCAGTATTCAGTACAGTATCTTGTGTGTAAATCACCACACTGTCAGAAGGGACTTGGGAGCTGATAGTATTTCTGAGTGATAGACTGCAGTCAGACCTGAATCTTCTTCTTCTGACACCTTCTTCTAGCAATCAGTTGGTCGATATCTCTCCCCTTCATTCCCAGGCCAATTTTCTCCTCTTTTTTTTCTTGTTATCCACTCTTTATAAGCAGTGTGTGCATTCATTCCAATTTGATTTGTGATTATGGTGTTTTGTGCCTCATCGTTTCATTTTTATTTTCTCTCTCACTCTCCACTGCTCATGGCCACACTAAATCCTTGAAACCGTTCGGGTCAGTGTGTAATGAAATGATGAGAGGCCGAGCTCTGACTCCACTGGATAAATGGCTCAGATCGGGGGGGGGGGGTGTCAGACAAAGAAAAGAGACAAATATGATTGCTAGAGAAGCTCATTCAACAGGTGAGCTGGCAGGATATTTATAATTAGTGAGAATTATTCACACCTTTTCATAACAATGAAAACCGCAATCAGTGTCATTTCCAAACACGGTTGTTTCCAACACTGGGACACGGTGACTTGGGGGTTAGCACGTTTTTGAGGTTCGATTCCTGCTGCGTCCCTGCGTGTGCGGAGCTTGCGTGTCATGGGTTCTTTGGCTTGCTTCTCCAGAAGCGTTAAAGGTTCCATGTAGAACTTGACAACTACTTGGATTCTGACTACTCCTCTGGAAGGCTAAGAAACTTTAAAGGAAAAAATCCACCATGAAGGACTTGCATTGCACACTTTATCCTTAAAAGGTGATCTTCAGTGAAGTCCAAGATTTAGTTTGCAATGAAATTCTGAGTTGGCTTTTCAAAACTTTTTCTTTAATGTTTTCACTTTGTTATTGTAACAGTTAGCGGTGCAGTGGGATTCTAAAGAGAGTGATGCAGCAGCGCTTTAGTCCTTTAGTCTCCCCAGCTCTTTGCCCTCCTCATCTGTACTCTGTGCTCCAAAAAAACTTCTTCCAAAGCTTCAAGTTCCATGCTAATACTAATAACGTCATCGCGTTCATCTCGTAGATCACTAACGAGTCGAGTCTCTGCCATAACTCGTGGAACAGTGTCCTATAGCTAACTGCATTGCGTTCTGGAACTTTGAACCCAAACTTTGCTCTCTCCACTACTTCTACATTGGACCTCTCTTTAATATGGCATCACTGGAAAAAGGTGAGTGGGGGGGGACAAGCTCTTGCTCTTTTGTTTTTAGAAACTAACAGCCAAGTCTGACTGTTATCCCTTATTAATCATCATTGTATCTCTGCTAGCAATGTTCCACGGTGACAACAAAGGAGTAATGAAAATACAGCACCAACCAACAAATTAGCAGCAGAATCGCAAACCACATTGCAGATGTTTCTGAATAAACATATTGAATGTTTAGGCTGAAGTTTTGTTTTAGGTATCCAGACAAACTTTAAGGAAACTTTTTTTTTTGTTCCCCCCTAATTTTTTTTACTGACCTATTCTTTAATTACTGCCAATAATATAACATGACTAGTTTTCACTAATTTTTCTCGATGGTGTACTTAGTCCCTGACCTTGTGAACTAGCATGAGGGTGTGTTTTTGATACACTCTGGATAAGAGAGTCTACTAAATTCTTTAACTGTAATAAAAAGAGACTATTTAAATCAGTATGTTCCATATATAAAAGTACTGCAACCCATGCAAATAATACGATTTCATTAGTTACACGTCAATTTACGCACATGAGTCTGATACGAACTTTAACATTTTTTATGTATGTATTTTTTTTTAAATGTACAAGATCTCCATGAATTTCTTGTGTAAATGCTCGTATGAATGATTTATGGATAATTTCCAGCTTGACAAATGAGGCCCATTGTCTTTTATTACTTATTACTCTCATACATCATTTTAAGGAGTTTAACCAGTGAATGAACAGTTTTGTTTTTTTCCGAACGTGTTTGGTTTTCTGCTCGGTCTAGTAGTGTTTTCACACTCGCACTGTGTGGGTGGATTACAAAAGGTGCATGACACCTAGCTCAAACTTGTGGTTTTTCATGACTGACAGTAGCTCTAGAAGCATATCAGATTTCTCAGTTAAAGAAAAACTCAACCTGAAACACATTATGTTTCGTAATGCTGGTGCTAATTTGTTGGTTGGTGAAAAATGTAAACGATCTCAAGCATAAAGGATAACGGGAAGATTTCGCTATGAGCTTGTAAAAACAACACAAGCTTTTTGTGGCACTCAGCATTTTCCAGAGATTTTCAACAACATATTAATGAGAAATCCAACACAGAAATAGTGGAAACAACAAATCGGCACCGTTATCATTGGGAGTGTGTGCGATTCAGTTTTCCTTTAAGGACCCACGCTAAGCTTAGGTTGCTTTCTCTGGCACTTTGGTTTGACCCCATAAACCTCAGGTCCATAATAAACTAACTATAGCGTTGTAAGACTTCCTTTGCTTACAACTTCAGTCTAGAGCTGAACAGGTCAGAACAGACATGCAAAGTGGCAGTTCAACCCCCTACATATTTCCCCTATTAGAGCATATCCTCACAGCTACTTTTACGCTCGAGTAGTCAATCAGGATGGAACTGGCTTTCGCAAACAACAGCTTTCCCATTTCCTGTGCTGTGAGGTGGCTGTATTTCTGGATGTGTGAAATGAACAGGCTTTTGTTACCTCCCACAGCACCTGAGTACACTGTCACGGGAACCATGTGTTGATAGTAGCTCTTAGAAGTGAAAGCATATTCGCGCTAGGTGTGTGGATATCTCAGTCCATCAGAGCAGCTGTATAATATACATATCCAGTACAGTAAATTACAGACATAGAAAATCTAGGGTTACAGTCATTAAACCAAAATTTGGCATTGATATAGAGACCACATTAAGTACAGTGATACTGGTACTGAAATAATACTACGGCACAAGAAATTATTACTGTTTTTAAATAAGTAACGTGTGCCCAAGAGTGCAAAGGAATTTTGTTGAAGCAACACTTTAAACAGTAATGTACAGCGTAGCTCATTTTAAGATAAAGAGCATGAATGGATCCATCATTTTAGGTTTTACATTCTTATTAACAATAACTAATAAAGATTGCAGTATATCATTAAAATGAAACTTTTTTGCATCAAAGTTAATCTTTCCATTATGTTATTTACATTTTACGTGACATCATTAAAGTTAAACTTTACAATATATCATTGAAGTAAAACTTTACTTCATTGAAGTAAAACTTAATTTTACATTACGTCATTACATTTGAGTAAGATTTTACATTCGATCAATAAAGCTAAACTTAATTTATTTAAAGTTCACTTTAATATTATATCTGCTTCGTTATATAATAAAATATAAACTTAGCATTGTTTCATTAAAGTTAATCTTACTATTATTTTATGAAAGTTGACATTTACATTAAAACATTAACATGAAACTTTATATCATTAGGTATATTTTATGTTGCATCATTGAATTTGACATTATAATCATTCAACTTTATTTCATTTAAATTTACTTGAATATAATATCGACCGAAAGGTTATATAATAAAATAAAGTTTATGTTGCATGATTAAGGATCTAATAAAGCTTATCTCTAATTATACAATGTCAAGTTTAACTTTAAAGAGAAACTTTAGATTACATTTACCTTGTATCATAGTAACTGCAGCCCTTTATTATTATTCTTTTTTTATTATAAAAAAAAAAGACCACCAAAAACACCAGTCAGTTTAGGGGGAAAAAAACTCCACAACAATAAAGATTTAATGAAAAGATCATGATAACGTCTCAGAAAAGTGTATTGTGACATAATTGATCAAGATATCAATATTATATACACTACCTGTCAAGTTTGGAGACCCTCGACTGAAATGTTTCTCATGATGATGATAACATTTTGATCTGAAGGTGTATGATTAAATGTTTGAAATCGGTGTTGAAGACAAAAATATAATTGTGCCAACATATTCATTACTTTCATTGGAAAACTAATATTTTATTTCCAAATTTTTACTTATTTATTTTAAATGGTTGACCTGGAGAGATGTATTCCAAAAAGCAGTCAGTAAGTGTCCAGCATAGGTGGGAACTCCTTTAATATGGTTTAAAAAGCATCTCAGGGAAATTCCTCGAGAAATCGGTTGAATACATTTCTGGAAATTTTAGGAAAAAAGGGTGTCTACTTTGAAGATGCTAAAATATAAAATTATTTTGATGTGTTTTGGAATTTTTATGACCACATAATTCCCATTGTTCCATTTGTTACTGCAGCGTTTTGATTACTTTATTATGTTTATAAAATGTGGAGAAAAATAATAAATATAAAGCATGAGTGTTTCTAAACTTTTGACCGGTAGTGTAAATTAATAGTTTAGTATGGCACCACCATATATGGTTACAACTACATTAGTGCTTAATCCAGTCTGAGGGTTAATTTGTGCATGTGAGGTTGCTTCCATTGACACTGAGCAAATTATTGTGAAGTTACAGTTCACGCTTCAGTGTATTTTTCGAAATTAGTCATCAGACCTATATATTGTAACACATATCTTGGAATGTGGGGTGTATACAATTTTTTTTTTTCAGTCACACACCTCTAACGCATATGAATATTTCTCATTCATACATTTGTTGTTTTACTTGTTATACATTCTACATAGGGCTTTTAAATGGAATAAAGTAAAATCATTAGTATAAGATTTCAAGACATGGATTGCTGCACGGATGTGTGTGATGCATGAATTGTGCTGTGTCTCTTTCCCCAGGTGCTGGCACTGTTTGAGGATGGCGAGGAGTCCACTACGGCTTTTGTGGAGCCTATTGTCATCCTGCTCATCCTGGTCGCCAATGCAGTCATTGGAGTTTGGCAGGTGCGTGTGTATGTTTGAGAATGAATAATCAAGTGTGTTTGTGATGAACTCCCGCACAAAAGGAACTGACCTAATGAATAAGGTCTGTCCTCCACTTCTGTAAGTCTAAATGTCAGCGCACAATGAAAATACACACCATTATGCAGCACAGAGACCGTTTTTATTTCACAAAGCACTCATCTGAGTCTGGACGTAGATACGGACCTGCAGCCTGTTGCACCAGCAGAATATAACTTTTATCCTAAGTCAGGGTGTAAAGTTGATCTTAAACTGTACATAGAGACTAGTTAGTTTGACGCAGTGTAAAATTTCGGTTGGACCACAGACAATTAATGGTCCACCCTAACTACAGGGTGTCCCAAATGTCTCCAAACATATGGGATTATGTTTGCCAGCACCACGTAGAGATGTATGGAGACTTTTGTAGTAGTGACTAAAAATCAAAAGTGTCATACTGAGTAGTTCACCATGACCAGACAAATAGAGACACCATCCATGATCCAGATACGTCCCTGATTGAGCTGTGTCAGAAGCGGATAATGTCCGTCTTCTTTCATTGTAACATATTTGCCGCAGGTTAGATGTACAGTATTTCACACAAAGGTAAATGAACTGTGTGCTTTACAGTAAAGTGGTGACTCATTTCATCCAACTCTTGCATTTGTTTTTTATTATAGAAGCACTTTTTTTTCTCACAAACCTACTCTGCATTTGGTTACGTTGAATGACAGTATATTACATTAACGCTAATCTAAAAAAAAAAAAAAAAAATCTTTTGTGCTCATATACTATCTTGCTGCATTGTGCTAGTACAATAGGCTGCTGGACTTGGCTCATTGTTTTACTACTCATGATGAAGAGACTGTGTGTGTCCTCCAAAAGTTCCACATAGGTTCTTCCATGTTGTCCTGTTTATTGCCTGTGCATTTACAATGGAGCTGATGAGTAATGCTGTGAGAGGTGTTGAGCTAAATGTAAATGTTACGCCAGAACTGCAGGACGTGGTGATAGTGTAGATCAGCGTGAAGAGGCTGTACATGTGTGTGGTGATGTTGTATGTTGTTGCAGGAGCGTAATGCGGAGAATGCCATTGAAGCTCTGAAAGAGTACGAGCCAGAGATGGGAAAAGTGTACCGCATGAACCGCAAGGCCGTGCAGAGAATCAAAGCTCGGGATATTGTGCCAGGAGACATCGTGGAGGTGGCAAGTAAGCATCATTTTAGAGTAGGGGTTCTCAATTTTTTTTTTCACAATTGTGGACAGCGTCAATACAGATATATTTTTTTTTCAAAAAACAAATAAAAATAAAATTAGGCACATTTTTATTTAAATGTTTTTTTTTCTACCCTTCAAATCCGTTTTTATTAAAATTGCCATTCAATTTTAATTGACATTATTTACTGCCATAATAATTTGATAATGCTGGGTTGTGCTTCCCACAGCTGTAATAAAATTAGAAAATCATGAACCCCCTGGCTATACTTCACTGACCACAGGGGGTCCCCGGATCCCGCTTTAAGAACCATGGTTTTTTTGGCCTTAGGGTTCTATGGGTTTGCGGCATCGTTTTGCAAGTGAGCCCTAAATGGAGTTTGATCTGGCCTGCCAAAGTTTGATCTGACAAGTTTGACCTTCTGTAAATGTTTGGCTTGTTAAAAGAACCATCGTGTTTTCTTTTGATTAACCTAACTCACCAACTTTAACTTCAGTAAGGCTAGATTTAGGTGTAGCGTAGCAATAATTGGGCGTGTTGATTATTCTGTCAGTGGAAGGTGTCACTGGACACGTGTGTGTCCAGCCTGCAACCTCCTGTTTTCCCATATGGCCATTTCCTAATAACCACCACAGTGGCACCACCTGGATGCCACAAGCTGTTTCCCACCCAGGCTCCAGAAAAGCCCCTATTGACAAGCGCGCGCGCGCACACACTGCTTGTGATTCAAATCATAGAAAGACTCTTATCTAAAAATAGACCTGTTGTCATTTCTGTTGCAGAACCTTGGATGCACACACAACACTCGTTCATATGTGCACACAAATGCTATATTTTGGGTCTCATCATTAAAATAATTAGTGTTTGTTCCTGTATTCCTGACTTGGTAATGATGTTCAGTTTGCGTGGGCGAGGAGAGGAGCAAGAGAACAGGGGAGACGGAATGAATCCAGCATCGTGAGGGTGGAACGAGGGGGAGAGAGAGAGTGATCCTGCAGGGTTTCTGGCTCTCATTCATAGCAACAACGGTCACCTGCTGAATGGAGCTGGGAAAAAAAATGGGGAGAGCAAATAGTGTGCTTTTCAGTGAATGGACAGGATGGTTAAATTACACAATGGGACACTCGGGTGTCTCGTCCAGCACACAAAAGGCATCAGTTAAGTGGGGAACATTTTCTTTCAGATTGTGCAGAGGAGTTGCAGTAGGTTTGCGTGATTCTGCTGTTACCTACTCGTCATTACTCACGCCTATGTTTCAACACTAACTTATAGAGACTGATGCTCAATTTGTGGCCATTTTCTCAGTTCAATAACTCCTGACTTGTGTATCGTAGACATTATAGACATATTAGAGTCCAGTGAAGTTAAAGCCCCTTGCAACATCATTTTAATAAACATTTCCCAGTGGTGAATTCAGGGAATATACACACACACACGCGCACAAACACACGCTCAGTATCCCCTTTAATAGGAACACCTGTACACCATGCTCGTTTATGCAGTTGTCCAGTCAGCCAAGCATGTGGTAGCAGAACAATTAATATATATATATATATATATATATATATATATATAAAATAAAAAAACACACATATTACTCCAGGGCTAAAGTTGGGAGCTGGTGATC
>JAOUWY010000048.1:7809495-7821224 GCA_025728095.1 Prietella phreatophila | reverse complement strand
TGTGTGTGTATGTATGTATGTACATGTTTGTATATATATATTATTAGGGATGTCAACATTGCATGCAGTTGCTTTTAGTGACACGCATGATGCAAGACAACGACCAAACTCTACTTGGCCCTCTGATCTGAAGGTAAATGTAAAAAAAAAAAAACGCATCCAGATGGAAGCACTGATAAGACCAAAGTCTTTTGCACTAAATGCAATGAGGAATTTGCATACCATCGAAGCAATTCTAGCCTGAAATACCCACAGAGCTCAATATTTAATGTTTAACAAATGCGATCGCTAAATGGATTGCTACGGAAACTCTAACCAGCTATGCAGGGTGCCAATATTAGTGGAGGGTACTGAATTTCTTTCTAAAGCTACATTTTATAATGTCTATACAATGCTTTTCTCATCTAAAACAATAATCTGACTTTAAATTATCATTTGGGGGATCATTTCTCAGCCAAAACTGACATATGATTACGTGCGAGTACTTTTAGGTAACTAGTTTTTAGTTTTAGTAATGACAGACATTAGACTTTTACTGTGCATGAACACGGTCACTCCACATAGGGGTTAGAACTCCTAAAGGACTTTCATTGCCAGAGATGTGCTCAGAACTCAGCACAAGAAATCTGTTGATAAAGGTTTTCTGTATGTCAGGGATGGAGTAGCAATCCAAGTTGGAAATCCTCAGCAAGTTCCCAGTGAATGTTTCGTCTGCTTTCGAGCTGCGAGAGAGAGAGACAGAGAGCTTAAGTGCCTTCATTTCAAAGCTTTACTTGCTTTTCCAATCCAGTTTGACAAATGCCTGTATTGGCACGGTTTAATTTCATTCGGTTCAGCTCCACACTTCCTTTGTGGCGGATATTGCAGCTTTGCAAGACATTATAGCAGCTGTGCACTGTGAGTGAGGAATTCAGAACACATTTTTTAGAAATCCCCATCTATCTATCTGTCTAGCTAGCTAGCTGCTATTTTCTAACAGGTGACAGAAATCAAGTGACAGATGGCTCTTGCATGAGTCTCTGCCCAAATGCCCAGTCTTCAAATCTGTCACTGGTGAAGAGCCAGCCAAAAGAGGTCTCCCGATGAGTCCGAATTGTTTACTTCTTATCCACTCTTGCGAAACTGCCTGTCAAGTACCAGTTTGGTCCTTTATACTCACCCGCCTCTGTTGCTGAAACCAACAGAACGGTGTGGTGTGAAACAAGTTCCTGTAGACTTGGTGATAAACTTGCTGTCCGTACCTTTCTCTTATTCCAGTGGAAAAAATAGATTATGATTATATTGAAATATTATGCTGTTCTTTTAGTGATCATGGTGTTGTGGTGTGCCACACTGACATCACAGGGGATGTCATATTATTAGCGCAGTTACATTTAATGGCATTTAATAGGAGAAAATGATCTGAAACATAAGGTTAGAAGGTTTGGTATCACTGTTCGCACTGAAAAACTACAGAGCAAGAGAATCTTTTCTCACTCACCGTTTTCTAGCGGTGTGTTTTTGTTTTAAAACGGCGCCCACACTGACGTTTCCGCTGTGTTTCAGAAACGATCTCCGTCCACACTACACGACCGAATACGCAGGTCACATGACCATTCATGCACACTGGGCATGCGCATACGAGTGTAAACAGGAAGTTGGTTGCTAGTCACCGGCAGGCACGACAAACCGCCATTCCGTGCATTCAGCTGCAGTATTATAAAATCCAGAATTGAACTGCACTATGGCTGCTAAGAATGACAACAAAGCCAGCAAAGCTTGCAGTTCAGTCTCCGAGTTGTTGTGTAATGGTCATGTGGTAGGGGCTTGACGAATCAGGGAAGGATACGCAATGATCCAGAAGACCAAATCAGGGAGGGAATGTGGTTGGCCTTCAATTTCAAAAGTCTTCGTTTTGGTCCGTTTACACTCACCGAAACATGAGCCTGGAGTTTTCAAACTAAAACGGGGTCTTCAACGGTTCCAAGAGCTTCCGAGGGTCGAAAGCTCGGGAGTAGTGTAGACGACAGGCGTAACCGTAGCAACTGTTATGTGTTTTAAAACGACAACGGACTAGTGTAAACAGACCTAAAGTGCTGTTCTCATTTAAGTAGAGTTGAAGCAAAGGATAATGCTGTGTAGGGATTAACCTGAAAGTGTGAATTCAGAGCTCTGAATGGTGTCATTTTGAACCTTTTGTGCGTTCGAGCTGAAAAGTAAGAAACGCATATGGACACCACCATGTTCTTCTTTTCTTAGCAACAATCTAGCCGACTGTGACGACTGGTCTATTTTCGAAACAGCAAGCTGTATAGTCCGTGTTATAGATTTCACAAGTGAATATGTCTGTATGTTGATTTAAAGTAAAGTAGTGCTAATTTGTTTGCTGTCGATGCTGTGAGCAGCCATGTCGAATCGACGTCACTTGCTGAACTCGGGGTTGAAGAGACCCCCTGGACTCTCCGAGTAGGAATGTTCCAAGTTGAGGGGTGTTTTCTTTGGTTTGGAACTCGTAACTCGTAATTCTGAGGCACGAGTTTAGGTGAATGCAGCGTAAATTACTCTGGCACCAGCATAAGCAGGTAGTCGAATGGCATTGTGGGTAATGTAGGAATCTGTTAACCAAAGTGAAATCCAGGAGAAACCAGGTCACTAGATGAAGTTTAAACTAAAAAAGTGAATTCAGAATTTCATTGTAAACAGAATCTTTGAAGGACACGTTAATTATAAAGATTAATATGCAAATCGTTCCAGGTGGATTTTGCCTTTGATGGGCTGACTCAGTCCCAGAGTACCGAGTTGTGAGTGTGAGTGAGAAACTCAAGCCTCTCATTGGGAGCCCACTCACTCCCACTTACTGTCAATTCTGTACAAGTAATGGCAAGATTGAAAAGTGAGCCTTCGTTACTTTAGAGCTTTTTCGGTCAGATTTTTACTGCTGCGTCAGGGCCATTTATACTCGCCGACTTCCAAAAGCACAAAGTTGATTATGAGACTCCAGTTATGATTTACAGTCATCTCTGCATGAGTGTGAAGGCTCGATGACACGGAGGAAGCTCTGATGAGTGCAAGGTTTTTCACCAGCTAATTAAGATGATCTTCAGAGCATGGCATTTGGAAACAAACAGCCATGAAGCCCTCTATCTTGAACATAATTCAGTTCTGTGCAGATGGTGAGCTCCCCCACAAACACATTTAGCGAGGCGCTTTGAACAAACAACAAACATTTTTCTCGAGGAAAGCCTTGGAGCTTTGGCTCTCGTCTTTAAACTTTGATGCAGACCTGCAGATGTAGCAGCAAGCTGTCCTCAGCGAGAGTTCTGGGCCGCGTATGTTGTATTGGTCTCGTGGGCCGATCGGAGAAGCTTTTTTCAGCTTATCGACAGAAGGCTGCCACTTGGTTTTAGGCGGAGAAAGTTTGCAACAGGGTGAAGGAATCGGTCCATAAATAACGAGCAGATTTTATTCCTTCCTGTTATCAGATGATGCTTGTGAGACATGAAGTGTGTCTGCAGAGCTCAAAGATGCTAGACTGAGCATTTTGTAAAGCTCGGCTAGGCTCTGAAATGGCTGTTCTGGGAAAGCTAACGTGGTGACTCCAAGCCTTTTATGGCAAGCCTGGGGAAACCAGAGGTCTAACATGCACTTCACTGGTGTGAGCTTCTAATACATAATCATGAGGCATTACTGCCTGCTTATAAACAATATCTGCCTTGGTATGAAGGGACAAACAGCAAGTACGTTGTGAAAGCTATTAATAGGATCGCTAATAACCGGTAACAGCAGTGATTATGGGTTCTTTATATTTTGCCAAATTTTATTTGTGTTTCTCCTTCGCATCCTTACAAGGTCACATAACTTTTCTTTTTTTTTTTTTTTTTTTTTTAAACGTTCAACCCTCCCAGATTTAAACGATCGTCTTTCTCCCATAAATCGCATCAGATTGATTAATTCTATCGCACATCCTTTTTTATACTTAATCTCTCAGTCTGTTTTATCATTTTTAAACCAAAGATTTAAAAAAAATCCAAAATAATACAACTTGAGTCAACTTTAGCTTTGTTTACCCATGCCTTATTAAGTTGTGGCCACTACTAGATTATCCAGCTTCCTTGGTTACTAAGCCATGGCCATGACGTACTGTAATTATCTCATTCCCACAACATGATAACCCTTACTATGGCCTTTCCACAAATGAGGAACGTGTTAATAAATTGTGGCTAATTATTATTTTTATTAAGGTTGGATGCCACCAGCAGTGCTCTGTAAATTGACCTCATTTTAAATGCTCTAATATTTAAAAATCTAACGAATGAATAGGTGTATGTGAATTGTATATTATTACTATTATTATTATTATTATCATGAATAAATGTTTAATGAATAGTAATATGACTTTTTTCTTTGCTTTTACATTATGGCTTCTTAGTTTGAGAGGTAATTGATTTATTTTATTAGAGCATCTACTCTAGAGCGAAGCGAATCTTTATCACTCTAATTAGATTAATTAGATTTGAGGTGGTTAACACTGACATTTCAGAAACAACCCATTTCTTATCACTGGTAGTTTCCAAATACACACAGAATACACGAAAATGCTTTCAAGCCTGGTATTTCTTAGTGCACTGCCAATAAAATACAGTCTCTCTAAATCAATACTAATTTCATTCAGAAGTCTTTAAAAAAAATAAAAATAAGAATTCAACCAGAGCAGAGGCGGTTGTTTATAGACTCTGTCTGGTGTTATTAATATTTGCAGAAATGGACGTATGATATGAAATGTCATTGAAGTATTCACATGATATAAGGGGTATGAAATCTCACTGATGCTTTATTAGGGCCGGGGGTTTCCCCATGCATAGAAGCTTGGGTAGGTCTCCGCTCTTGTTAAAGGCCATGCCAGATGTCTGCAGTGTGTACCTCCGGCATCGTGCGCCAGATTTAATTTGGCAATTAGGAATGGGTTATTAAAGTACATCACGGTCGATCTACTGGAACTGGCCTGCTTCGGTTGGCAGGAATGGGATTCAAAGAAGAGTTGAATGAGTTGGGTAACGGCTTGTTGTTTCTGGTGTAATCGTTTTCTTAGAAAAGTAATTATTTTTGCAGGTAGCTTCTGGTTTATTGGGTAATGTACTTGCCATTTGGTATGTGTGAATCATCAGTTAGGCTTTGTGTCTCAGCATTCTCAATTAGATTGAAAGATTATTCACAGATTTCCATTACGTTCAGGCCAAAAACTTGAAAGACATTGCAACTATGTTAATGTCACCGCGATCTACCAAACGACTATATAAGTTCAGAAGAAATTCAGTCATTTAAATATAATTCCAATATACGCACAATATTGTGATAGTTTTAACACTCAAAAGATTCACAATTATTGTGATTTGAAAAAGCAATATCCGTACATTTCTACTTGACCTAATATGAAAGCAATCAAATGCTATTAGATTTTTAGCTCACCAATTACCTCACCCTACCCTTTACTTATGTTTCATTTAGTCCGATATTTACATTTTTAACCATGGCACATACACGCTATGACTTGTTTCTGTTACAAACGCAGCTTTACATGTTGTTCAAAGTTTTATGTAGAATCTAAGATGTTTTATTACTGACATTCGGCAGCAATATTGCTTGAGTTTACTTCATGTTGCTTTTTTTTTTTTTTTTTTTACCGTTAATGACTGCTATTATAAAAAAAGAGTGGACTTTAATTCATCCATTTATCCATTCATTGGTAAATTGCATGTACTTTGGAAAGAATTCAGACCCCTTCAGATTTTGCACACTTTACTGTCCATCGATCCACCATCAGTAATCTGTAATGACAAAGCGAAAACGAGTTTTCACAAATGAAAAATGAATCTCTCATTGAGAACTGTTCAGATCAGGATTGGTGCCATGTTGAAAAGATGAACCTTTGTTCCAGTCTGAGGCAGGTTTTCTTCGAGGACCTCTGTGTGATTGGCTGCGTTCGTCCTTCTCTCAATTCTGACCAATCTCCTTGTCCCTGCTGCTGAGAAGACACTGGGTTCGAGAGGGTTAGCATCATTATAATGTAGAACCTCAAGCAGATAATGATTTGGTAGACCGTGTATTTTGTGGAAAATACTGAGCTGCTATGAATGTTCACATGAAATCGTAAATGTTTTATTCACCATGGTAATGCGCCTAGCAGAGTGATTTGATTCCTATAAAGATACATCATTTCCTGTAATGGAGATGGGAGTTTGTCATGCTTGTTTGTTTGTCAAAATAAATAAATAAATAATGTTTAACTCTTTTTTTTTTTTTTTTTTGTTGCATTTTTATATATTTATAATAGATTTTCTGGATGCAACGTTGAATAACTGAATTCAGTTCAAGCCTCTTTTCTTTGACGCAAAAGCAGTTTTCCATGTGGGGACCAGCCCAATGTCCTCCCAAGGTCAGAGCACAGATATTCCTGTCATTTTGGGTACCCACATAGACACTGGCTTTTTTGATTTCCCATTGCTGCTCTTTACACCTTTTCCTCTTAACTGGATTTGCCGGAACAGAGGGTGACACAATTACACAAGCTTTAGAGAATTTGATCATCCAACAAAACAACTACACACAACGCGCCACACACACACACGCACGCACAGAGCTCAGGAACATTGTGCTTTAGTCCAGCATTACTTATTACTTTATTGCTGTTAATTTAATCACAGTTTCCTTAGTGTAGGCGGATCACGAAAGCCTGATTTTCAAAAGCAGTTGGAAGACATTTCAAGTTCCTATTAAAAACGGTGAATAAACGTCTCAAAAGGATCCTTTTTGCATTATACAACCAGAATCCTATGCTCATTAACCTGAATGGGTTTGTGATTAGTTTAGATTCGAAGTCATCATTACTTGGTGAACAGGAAAAAAAAAAAAAGTAAAATGTAGAGTGCGACAGTTAGGCGGCATGTGCTTCAGTAATTATCCCACATTCAAACTCGCTGTATAATGTAAAAAAAACAACAACAAAAAAACCTCTGTTAACGTGTGCCTGCAAGCGGAGAGTCTTTCAGGTCTTTGCACACACCACCAGGCAGTCAGATGGACACTTGAATCCTCTGTGATCCCCGCCTGTCACTGAGCATAAGCGAGCCAAGCTCATTAAAATGCCCTTTTCTGTGAGGTACTTGTGTACTGCTTGCCCACAAACTCTCTCACACACAGCGTTTTAAGGTCGACAGTGGACGTGGGGTTTGCCAGGACATGGATGGATTAACCGATTAGTGTAACTGTACAAAAAATGTGTATGGGGTTTGGGTGGAGACGGACTGAATTTGCTCTAAATTAAAGTACCAGGGAACACGGGGTACAATTTGAAAATGTTTGTAGGATACCAGGGTCATATATTATACATGCAGCAAATGTCCTGACGCTCTACTTCTTCTACTTGGAGCTTTTCACTCCAGACAGCCCAATGGATCCCATATGGATATCTTGAAGATTTTGAACGTCCTACAAGCAGTTTATTCCTGAGTCAAGCTTTCTTAAGTGGATAATCTTACCATGATATTATAGAGTTATACCGGAAGAACTGCTGCTGTAATCATAAAGACTGTCCTGAGCTCGTCCCAGCACTCTTATACATAATATACATAACATACTTTCAACACACTCAGTACTCTATATATTTACTCTTCTGTAGACTACTGTAGACTGAATATTTTATCATCTCACTGTTCAGTGTCACACAGAAAGGATGACTTCCCTTTTGTGCCTGGTTCCTCTCAAGATTTTTTCTTCATGTCTTCTCCTTGCCACTGTCACCTCTGGCTTGCTCAGTTGCTTGCTCTAAATCTGTATCTGGATGTCTGTAGCATTTCTTTCTTTGTGGCAATGTTTATTATGAAATAGTGTTGTACAAATAAAGTTTTATCGAATTTAATGAAACGCATCAGAAGGCAAAAAGAAAAGTGGCGCACACTGTTAATGTGAGAGTGGAAAATTATGTAGACTTTCAAGACCCATCCACGCTTTTCCGGATATTTTTGTATACAGGTTTATTTTTTTCCCCAAAATATTTCCTGCCCACACGAACGGCGAAAAACAATGAAAATATCTCCATCTACACGAAATTGCATAAACAATTCAGTGCCAGAAGAAGGGATCATATCTCATAAGTTATGTCAAACTGCTGCTGCTGTGGCGCAGGTGGTAGAGCGGGTTGTCCGCTAATCGTAGGGTTGGTGGTTTGATACTAATTGTAGGGTTGGCGGTTCGATTCCCGGCCTAGGTGACTCCACATGCCGAAGTGTGCAAGACTGAACCCCAAGTTGCTCCCGATGGCAAGTTAGCATCTTGCATGGCAGCTCTGCTACCATTGGTGTGTGAATGAGACACAGTGTATAAGTGCACCATTTACCATTTAAACACCTCAAGAATAACATTAGAACCATGGTAGAGAAGGCTAAATTTGGAAAAACACTAATAAGACACCATTGCGGCCATCTATCTGCGGCAAAACTGCAAGCGCCAGCTTTGCTTATGGCCTTAGCATGTTTAAAGCAAAATAATGATAATGAAACGCACTCAATTTTTGTTGCAATTGAGCAAAGCCCTGGTGTAGCTCCTATTTCAGTAAGTGAGTATCACCATCAGGGTGTTATTCACTACATGTTCGATAGTGACCGGGAGCCGGACCGCAGCTCTTCGGCCATGGCCTCTGTGTTCCCAGCTGAAGTGTCCGGCTTGGTGCTGCTTGTTCCCGGGCACCGAAGCTAGTCTGGGATTTTGCTCGATTGCAACAAAAAGTGACTGTTTCATTATTTCCTCTATTATTATTATTATTATTATTATTATTTTGTTGCTTTAAGCCCACTAAGAAGCTAAGCTAAGCTAATTGGCTACTGCTGCAATGGCGCTGCTTCTGCTAGTGAGCACGGGTGGCTTCGGATCACGTGCGCTCTACTGTCTTCACCTCCAGTGGTAGTCGCTGCACCAGGTCGCTCCAAAGGGGAGCACGCCCACATCTATTCACCAGTGGTTTCTATCGCTCTTGTCGCCGGAAGTCGTCAGCTCTCGTTGAAAATGACCGGGCTCCAGTCGATTTGCTGCTGCGAGTCGCTGTATGTCTGAATGCACCTTTAGGAAGTGGAAATCCAAGCGAGGTAACTGATGAAAAGCACGGCAGGATTCCAGCTGCCTCTTGTGCTCCTTTAGTTGCATATAATCCAGTAACTCCAAGGAAAACAACTGAAAATAACTTAAGTTTTCAGCAAATATGACGCTATAATACTGGATCCATCCACTGTTTGCTGAAGGCTAAGCATTTTTAATGAGCCACAGAGTGCCTGTTTGTGCCTGATACAGATCCCCCTCTCTGGTTGCTTTTTCTAGCTGACAGCGTAAAGAGTTGGGTGAGGTCCAAACTCCCTCAGGGCAATCCTGAAAGTACCACCATTCATCATTTATGAATCGCTATTAACCACAAGTTACTTTAAAAAAACAAAATAAGAAAAAGGTTAGGGAAGCGCTCCCCCGATGTGATCATTTTTAAGATTTGCCTTTATGACCGTCCATTCAACGTCTAATATGTACACACAAAACAAACATGCACACATACTGCGCACGGACACAAAAATAAACAGCGTCTGAGGGACTGCCTCACCTGTAAATACTTTAAATACCCAGTTAACGGTGATATTGTGTTCCGACAGTGGCGAAGTATCAGGTAAATGGAGGTCGTGATGGGGAGATGTTGGAGAAAGGAAGAAGGGAAAGAGGAATAGGCGCTAGAACAATGATTGGTTTTGACCTGAAGGTCTTCTTGACGAGAATGCTCTCAGGCAGGAGACACTGTGGCTGTCCCTAGAAAAACACTAGCTTGGATCTAATGTTTTCGATATCACGGATTGTCATGGTGTCATGGTGATTGGACTGTTATCTCACTGTTGAAAATACTCGCAATGATTTTAATTCTGATTAAAATGTCCACCTATTTCCTTATATACCTGTTCATCTGCTTTACTCCAGTGGTCATCTGCGCTTTTGTGTCAGTCTGCGACTCTGCAAAAATATTTCCTACGTGTGAATCGGAATCCCCATAGTCCAGCATCTTCCGTTTGTGAACACAGGGAACCTAGACTGCACTTTGGCTGTGTAATCTTCTACTGCTGTAAACATGCTACATTACATCTGCTGGCATGATGGCGATCAAACACCAGAAAGAACATGGCATTGCCAACCAGAACTAAACAAAACAACTTGGTATCTTTGGCTATAAGCAGCGCTTAACATTGCCATGATGGTTAGAGTTCCTTTCCTCTCGGCTACTCTCGCTTTCTACTGATTTCTACAACATGATAAATACTGACAGTACAGGAGAGTTTGTGGAAAAGTTCCATCCATCCATCCATTTTCTGTACCGCTTATCCTTCACAGGGTCACGGGGAACCTGGAGCCTATCCCAAGGTACTTGGGGAATGAGGCGGGGGACACTCTGAACAGGGTGGCAACCTATCTCACTGCACAATCACAATCACAGACGCGCACACACACACACACACACACACACACACACACACACACAATGGACAATTTGGAAATGCAAGTCAGCGTACAATGAATGTCTTCAGACTGGGGGAGGAAACTGGAGAACTCTGAGGAAACCCCTGAAGTACGGGCAGAACATGCAATCTCCACGCGCACAGGGCGGAGGTGGGAATCGAACCCCAGAGATACGAGCCAAACGTCTTACAGCAGTACCATGAAACCGATTTATTTTGATGACTGTGTTGATCATTTCAAACAACTCTACACAGACTATACGTACACTCTGTGTAGCAATACAGTCCTCCTTTCTGTCTCATTCTTCCTTCTCTAATCCGTCCATTGCCAACCCTGGGGAAGGGTAAGCTCTGGATTTGGCCTTGATTGCCTACGTGCCCATGTTCCTCCCCTTAGGTGAACCTGGGCAGGGCTAGCTCCCGATCGTTATTCCATCCTTCCCCGCAGGATGATTTCAGCCATCCTGTTTTCAGTCGTGCTTCTAGTTTGCGATCGATTTGGAGTTGGCCATTAAGAGAAGCTGCATCGTCCCTGAGACAGACAGATATCGAATCTGGGTGATTTCAATTAAAGACACACTGGAGAGAGTATACTTCCTCACAGCCTGTTAAAACGGCGCAAAACTCAAAGTCTCCAGGGATTTAGTATGTTTGTGAGGCAGCACTCTACCAAAACGGTGTAATAATTATGAAATTATTATTTTTTTAAATAACTGCACAGATTATAAAGGAATGAACCTTTTCTCAACCGATCAGTGTAACTTGTGAGAAATATTCAAAGGGGCAGCCCTATATAACCCCTGACCACAGTACGAATCTGTGACCCTCTCATTTCATGCCTCATGATCACATATTAAACTGTAATTGAGGAAGGTTACAGACACTGATGAATCCTATTAAATCTGTATTTATTAAAGCTTGTGTTGAAAATAGAGACCGTGTTGATGCACAGTGCACCATAAGACACTGGCATGGCATCTCGAGAGTGTGCATATGTGTAGGGTGCGCTGTGTCATGAGCTAATCCACTCCTTCTGGGTTTCCTCGGCTTTAGACACACGCTCAGCCCTCAGCGACTGCTGTCCTCTCTGCTCTGTGTGTGTGTGTGTGTGTGTGTGTGTGTGTGTGTGTGTGTGTGTGTATGTGCGTGTGTGTGTGTCACAGACCATACCGTTTTTGTACATTGTGTTAGTCAAGTCGGGTTACCTTGGTTTCT
>JAOUWY010000048.1:7766030-7777187 GCA_025728095.1 Prietella phreatophila | reverse complement strand
CCTGCGATGGACTGGCACCCTGTCCATGGTGTACCCCGCCTTGTGCCCAATGCTCCCTGGGATAGGCTCCAGGTTCCTCGCGACCCTGAAAAGGAGTAAGCGGTAGAAGATGGATGTATGGATGTACACCATGCCCAAGGGAAATACTTCTTTCTTCATATTGGGGGATGCATTTTAGAGAGGTGTAAATGACACGTGGAAAAATAAATCACGGGAATGATGAATCGAACTATATCGTATCAATTATATAAGGAATAAAGAATGACAAAAGCTGAAATGCAATGAGGAGTTTGTTTGTGGTGAGTGTGTTCTCTTCCGTTACACGACGGACGTGTTAGTATATATGGTATATCCTAATACAGTACTTGCATACTCTTTTACTACATACTCAAAAGTATGTACTACTTCTTCACAAAAAGAGTACTGGTACACTTTTAGTACATAGTACAAGTTGGTGAATTGGAACGCAGGGCATGTTTCAGCCACACCCTCCACGTTTGGTAGGGTTTTTTGAGAGTTAGTTGGTAGGTGGGAATTAATAAGGGGAGAAAATGCAGGGGAAGAAAATGTGTTTTGGCTTTGTAAACGTTAACGCTTGATAACTAAATAATATGAATGATGCGATGACTAAAAGGCGTTAATCCATTTTATTGTTACAGGTTGCTATTAAGTCCATTAAGAAGGAAAAAATCAAGGATGAACAGGACATGGTGCACATCCGTCGGGAGATTGAGATCATGTCGTCCCTACGCCACCCCCACATCATTTCCATATATGAAGGTTTGTCTTCTACTCAAATCCATACTCCAATCCATGCTTGAATATGCAAACTTTATTGTTCAAATGGCATTTTTTTTCTTTCTTTCAGTTCAGTGTTCAAATGACTTTGATCTATCTGCCCATTCGTGTGTGTGTGTGTGTGTGTGTGTGTGTGTGTGTGTGTGTGTGTGTGTGTGTGTGTGTGAGAGAGAGAGAGACTAGCTCAGCACTTTCATGTCTTGAATAAGAAATAGTCAATAGATGGATGGGCAGGTTTACTTCTGACAGGGTTGGCTGATTGAGCGTGCCAGTGTTTTATTACACTGCGTGTGTGTGTGTGTGTGTGTGTGTGTGTGTGTGTGTGTGTGTGTGTGTGTGTGTGCGTATATGAGGCTTTACTGCAGTGCTTGTCTCACTGAGCATGTGCTAGTGTTGTTCTGACTCTGTCTGGCCGTCTGGTTCTCCAGCAGTTAAAGCAGTGAATATAAAGTACCTTTACTCTGCTTTATTGAATTTTCTGCATGATTGTGTCTGCAACGTTAGCTCATCATCCACAAGATAAATACATTCTTGATGTGTTTTGCTTTGTGTGTGGGTTTGAGTGTTGTGTAGTGTAGTGTCTGCTGAGCATCTCTGGAGGATTCAGTCTCATTCCTGCTCTCTTGGTCATATAGTCTCACTTTTTTTGCTTCCATTTTTTATCTTATTTTTTTCCCTCTACACTCAAAAAATTCAAGATATTATAGCAAAATTATGTTTTATTTACTGAAGCAGGCAACGGATAGAGTAGCACAAAACCTTACCTGAGTAACATACTTTAAAAAGTAATGACTCGGGTACAAATAGTCATTTAAGTAAGAATCAGATTAACGTTTCAGAACGTGTGGTTGTGACGGTGCAATCAAAACCAGAAAGTCCATGTGTAAATATATGGCCTAAACAACTCATCTATGAATAAACATTATGCGTAGTATTCTTTTAGCTATCGTTAGCCTTTAGTTATTTCACACGCCAGGTCTCTCAGATTCCTTTCGAATGGCTTTTAATTGGAAATGATTTTAAAAGATGTCATCTCTGAATACATTTGAGTATTAATTAGTCTGTAACATCATACTGCCACAGAGAGGACGAGCATTAGCATTAGCATCAGTGTTAAATTCACACCAAAAGCGTTTGCATAAACCACTGAAGGTGAAAATAGTCTCTCTGTTGTGTCTCAAAGAAAATTACCAGGAGGTAGAGACAGTTTAATCATAATCGTTAATGTTTCAGGATCGTTTGTATTTCTAAAGTCAGAGCAATCCACTGTGTAGAGAACTGCATCGTGATGTAAACACAAAGTTATGTGAATATTCAGAGTCGGGTTATGCAGCCTTTAAACACAACTGGACTTTTCTTTAGTTTAAAATATATGGCTTTTACCCTGATTATTCAGCAGCGTATAAAATAGCACTTGATTCAGCCTTTCCTATTAGATTGCTTTTTTTTTTTCTTCTATTGCATTAATAGTTAATTGTGTGGCCATGAGACACTAAATCTAGCTGATGAAATTATACTGTGTGCATGGGATATAGGCAATTTTATCCTGAATTAACTCACTATTTGGAGTTGTCGAATTAAAAAAATAATGCTTTTGCTAATTTGATGCGCCCCACTGTGCCCATATTTTGAAGGATAATCTGACCAAGCACTCATCTGCTATATTCCTCCTCCATACACACTCCTCTATTGGCTCCTCGGATTTTCTCTGTGTTTCATGGTATTTAAAAGGAAGAGACTATTAATTATTTAATAGTGATATATTTATGTATTTAATGTAGCCTTTGTAGCCAAAAACATACATTTCAGGGTGACGTATTGTGTTTACGTCAACAGTGGCATAGGACTTCTTGTTCACTGCTTCTACTGCTCCTTGTTCAAGCTGCAAGGGAAGTTCAAGGCCAGAATCACACGTACTTGAGACATGTCTCTGTTTTATGCAAATGTGTGCCTGCGTGCATAACTCTCACTTAATCTGTGAATAGCGCTGAAGTCTGGAGTAATTTTGGTATGAAATACTTCAGTACCTGGGGTGTAATGATATACACAGGTCAGGATTTTATTCAGTTCACAATACTAACTTCGTGTCCAGTTTAATTAGATTGTGAGAATATTTTTGAACAGAATTTGAATGAAGAAATGTTATGATTTCTGAATGATAAACAGTGTAAAACAATGTGCATTTTTGTCTGTATAAAACAAACAAAATAGCTAGGTTTAATATTGTAAACAAAATGTACTACATGTTCCATCATATGTTCAAAATAAATGTATACATTTAAAAGTCTCTCAATAAATAATTGACCGAATAAAAAGTGCTTGACCTAGATAAAATGATCAATTGAAACATAATGAGCACCTTGACAGCGCCTGGGGTGTCCAGTTAGAGCTCCAAAGTCGGCTAAAATGACTGTGTTAAAATGGTAAATGGCGCACTTATATAGCGCTTTTATCCAAAGCGCTTTACACTGTGTCTCATTCACCCATTCACACATAATATAGTACATAATATATATCAATATATATGTACATAATATAGTTATGTAGATAATATAACACATTATATGGTTACACAATGTATTTGTGTAACTATATGATGTATAATGTGTATGCATTGTCACGATGCATTGTTACACCTCTACTCACTATGCATATTTAGGTCCCTAAAGATGATGGGGTGGGTGTGTGGTTGTGTGAGGATGTGTGTTTATCTGTTTTTTCATAGTATTAGATAAATCCTGATTTAAAACCAGTGAGGCATGGAACATTGAGCAAAGGCTCTCAAAAACATTACGTGCTTAAAATCAAATATGACCGATTGAGCATTTATAGGCCTGCTTTTTTTTCATGGCTCAGTCTTTCTCTTTCTGATGAAATCATACTATGGTATTTCATAGGGCTGCACATTAATGATGTGATTGTATAATCACATTATGATTGGAATATGCCTCATGTGAGCTAATATCCAATCTGTTGTTAAATAATGACTTGCCTGATTCTTTAAAACCCCCATAGAATCTCTCGTGTTGAACATCTGATGTTGGTCAGGATGCTTATAGAGGACTCATTTGGCTTCTGAGATGTATCGGTGTTGCAAATGCAAATATTCGGATAATGATAAGCAAATTCCTGCTACTGAGGCCAATGTGAGTTTTTATAATTACTGTAGCTTTCATAAGTTGCCTGCGGATTTGAAAATCATGTTGGTCTGTATTTCTGGATTATGGCTGCAACGTTTTTGCTAACTGCATAATTACAACATGATCGCTGAGATGTTTTCTTAATTAAATCTCTCTCTCTCTATCTCTCTCTCTCTCAGGACTGTATCCAGCTTAACCAGTACAAACTGAAGAGTGAAATTGGGAAGGTGAGTATTCTGTTTTATGTATTGATTTCAATTTCAATGCGTCTGTTCCTTGTATAAATGATGAATATGATATGATCCAAAGAGAATCTTTTATGGTCACATTTCTTACAATTATAATCTGGTAATAAATTTCAGTATCTCAATCTTAAACAATTTTAATCTTCAGTAACATAAGAGGAGTTTTCTATCTAGCTTAACTAGCCATTTCCCAACCTCTGACCCCCCTGCCCCTAATAAAAAATAATTTATTCTTAGGCATGATTAGTCCAAACTGTGGCCTTTACAGTGCATCCGGAAAGTATTCATAGCACTTCACTTTTTCCACAATTTCTTATGTTACAGCCTTATTCCAAAATGGATTAAATTCATTATTTCCCTCAAAATTCTACAAACAATACCCCATAATGACGACATGAAAGACGTTTGTTTGAAATCTTTGCAAATTTATTAAAAATAAAAAACACAGCACATGTACATAAGTATTCACAGCCTTTGCTCAATACTTTGTTGAAGCACCTTTGGCACAATTACAGCCTCAAGTCTTTTTCAGTATGATGCTACAAGCTTGACACACCTATTTTTGGGCAGTTTCTCCCATTCTTCTGTGCAGGACCTCTCAGGCTCCATCAGGTTGGATGGGGAGCGTCGCTGCACAGCCATTTTCAGATCTCTCCAGAGATGTTCAATCGGGTTCAAGTCTGGACCTTGGCTGGGCCACTCAAGGACATTCACAGAGTTGTCCTGTAGCCACTACTTTATTATCTTGGCTGTGTGCTTAGGGCGTTGTCCTGTTGGAAGATGAACCTTTGCCCCGGTCTGAGGTCCAGAGCGCTCTGGAGCAGGTTTTCATCAAGGATGTCTCTGTGCATTGTTGCATTCATCTTTCCCTCGATCCTGATTAGTCTCCCAGTTCCTGCTGCTGAAAAACATCATGCTGCCACCACCATGCTTCACTGTAGGGATGGTGTTGGCTAGGTGATGACTGGTGCCTGGTTTCCTCCAGACATGATGCTTGCCATTCAGGACAAAGGGTTCAATCTTTGTTTCATCATGGTCTGAGAGTCGTTCAGGTTCCTTTTGGCAAACTCCAGGCGGGATGTCATGTGCCTTTCACTGAGGAGTGGCTTGATTCATGGAGATCTGCAGAGATGGTTGTTATTCTGTAAGGTTCTCCTCTCTCCACAGAGACATGCTGGAGCTCTGTCAGAGTGACAATCGGGTTTTTGGTCACCTCCCTGACTAAGACCCTTCTCCCCTGATCGCTCAATTTGGCCGGGTGGCCAGCTCTAGGAAGAGTCCTGGTGGTTCCAAACTTCTTTTATTTACGGATGATGGAGGCCACTGTGCTCACTGGGACCTTCAATGCTGCAGAAATGTTTCTATACCCTTCCCCAGATCTGTGCCTCGATACAATCCTGTCTCGGAGGTCTACAAACAATTCCTTGGACCTCATGGCTTGGTTTGTGCTCCGACATGCATTGTTAACTGTGGGACCTTATATAGATAGGTCTGTGCCTTTCCAAATCATGTCCAAACAACTGAATTTACCACAGGTGGACTCCAATCAAGTTGTAGAAACATCTCAAAGATGATCAGTGGAAACAGGATGCACCTGAGCTCAATTTTGAGTATCATGGCAAAGGCTATCAATAATTATGTAGATGTGCATTTTTGTTTTCAAGATTTCAAACAAACTTCTTTCACGTTGTCATTATGGGGTATTGTTTGCAGAATTTTGAGGAAAATAATGAATTTAATCCATTTTGGAATAAGGCTGTAACATAACATGTGGGAAAAGTGATGCGCTGTGAATACTTTCCGGATGCACTGTATTTCTTGACATCATGCGCTCTTATGCAACTCTCCCAAATCCGTCTTGGTTTAAAATATAAAATGACATTTTGAACCAAAATCCAAGGGATGTTTTCTAGTTCTTTATGAATTGTTTTTAGACTAAATCATTGAACTAAATTGGTAATTAGGTGCACACATTTACCTGTAAGAATTTTCCTGAAGTGTTTCCTCTGAATCCTGTTTTCTTTGCTTTCTCTCCAGGGTTCTTATGGCGTGGTCAAACTGGCCTACAATGAGGATGACGAAAAGTATTATGTGAGTTGTTCAGAGGAATTTCCACTCCTATATCGCGTTTATACTACTCCTTGAACTTGATGAAGTGACGAAAGAGTCAGTGATATAACTGGTTTAATTATAATGACTCTCTGATCACAAGAGATTGTGTAGGTAACTTTATCTTCTGGCACTTTATCTTCACTGTTCGGCTAAAGCTTGGGTTTCGAGCACAAGTGTGCTGAACGTGACGGGGAGTGGTTAGAGATTCTACTGTTCGTGCAGACACTTGAGTGTCCATTAACTGCACTCTGCTTCTGCTGTCAAGAGTGATTCTGTAAGTGGTATAATTGTGTGTGTGTGTGTGTGTGTTCACGTGCACATGGCTGTACTGAGACTAGAGATTGCACTCGATCTGAAATGGGCTTAGGCCTCACTCTTCTCACCTCCGCAGGCAGGAAATAGCCTGTAAAACGTGACTGAACTAGGACAGAACAGATAATTAAGCTAGATTTGAGAGAGTGAGGCTAGAAAAGAGCCTGTGTTATTGAGAAAAGAAAGGTAGAAAGAGAAAATGGTTTGAAAGAGGTGGAGGTTGGGTGACACAGACGTACAAATGTTCCTCGGTGGTATACATTATGTAATTTTCTTCTGAAACCCTGAATTACCATAGTGAGCACACTTGTTCACAGTGTAGTCTGTGCACATTGGGCTTTATAAATATAAAGTGTGAGTGGAGGACAAACAAGATTGAGGTGTTGCTCCTGAGCAGCAGGGTCCTACCAAACAATATGGTGATCTTAGCACAGCATCCGGGAGGATGAGATGTTCCCTGACGTGTAGTTATTTTATGTGTGCGAACACGAGTTTAGTGTCAAATCTGGCTGTGAGGTCGCGATGAAGAATCCAAGATCGGATGGATGGAGTTGAAATGTTGACCAGGTGTTCGAAATCATGCCCTTATTGTCCATGCAAATGACCACTTGTAGGATAGTACGAGTAGGGTACACTAGCATAAATGATAATGCCATTTTAATAAAGGATCACTAGGCTGAGGCCTGTGATTACGTACGACAGGCCGTTGAATTATTAGAAAATAATGCACACCCCGAGGTGGTAATGCAGCCACGATGCGAAGCAGCGGTATAAGCGGAGTCAGTTATTCCACGTATAAGACAGTTACCACACCTCCAGACATTGTTCAGATGTTTTATTTCAAGACATCTGTCAGATTTATGTCCTTAAAATGCTCTCTGTGTGGAACTAATTTATTACACATCCCATCTCAAGCCTCTGTTGTTAATTCCAAAATGTCCTTTTAGAGCTAGCAACGGAGACTTGAGCTATTCATATGCAGTTATTGGAGAGAGAGAGAGAGAGAGAGAGAGAGAGAGAGAGAGAGAGAGATCATGCTTTTTGTTGTTTCATGCTGATAATATAAAAATAGAACAAATAAATATCGATAAATTCCTTGTTCACAGGGTTTTTCATTTTGTATTACTTCAGAAAATACAACGAATAAATAAATATTGATACTGGTTCACATGCTTTTCACATGTGCCCTCTCACGCACTTTCTTTTTTTCTTGCTCTCTCTCTGTTTCTCTTTCTCTCTCTAATAACTGCATGTCAACAGCTCAATCCTCTGCTTCACCTCATGGCCGCATTACTACCTCGGGTGTGCATTATCTTTCTAATAATTCAACGCCAGTCGTCAATTATTCCTTTCATATTCCTTACTCCCTGAGTATTGAAATGATGTAAATGATGTGTTGTGGCGTTCACAGCCACCAGATCTTGACTCATTTGAACACCTATGAGATTTTGGGCACACATACAGCATCAGTGCTCACCACCACCACCATCAAAGCACCAACTGAGGGAAAAAGTTGGAAAAATGGTGTTTATCCCTCAGAGACTTGTAGATTCTATTCTAAGGCACGTTACAATTGTTGTGATGGTTTGTGTTGGCTCAACACCTTGATAAAACACTTTATTTTGGTTTGTTTTCCCTTTAATGTGTCACTAGTCTATATGTCACATTATGACTTTCTAACATGATTTTGTCTTAACCTTAATGTTAATGTCAAGAGGATTCTTTCTCAACCTTGAAAATTCGTGGAAGCAGGCTTTGCCAGCTGTCGCCTATTTAAATAGACCTTTATAAATGTTATGGTTTGTCATTTGTCATGAAGGGTTTTATGTAGGTGTTATGTAGCCCAGTGAATAAAATGTTACCATTCTGATGTTATGTATTCACTGTACATTAATACTGAGCTCTACTAGGAGTCATATAACAAACCATACTTAAACCTAACTATAGTCAATGCAAGTCAAGTGGATTTTATATTGTCATTCATTTACTGTATATATCTTCTACACATTGGAACGAAATGTAGTTTCTCCAGGACCATGATGCAACACATAACAGTATGCAAGACTCCATAACGTGCAAATTCACATCTTTGAGAGATTGCACAACGGAATGTAAACTATTGCATAGTGTAGCAGCATTAAATGTAGCAGCAATGCTAGCTGACACACACTATAATAGCCTGTGTGATAGCTCGGAGCACTGGAACACAGGGCAAGAGAAGGAACCCACCAGATTTTCCCAGGGACCCTCAAAACACCACAGCTGATGCTGCTACCCTAAATTTAGCAACCTATTCATTCAGTTTCTTACACCATTGCTAAGCAGATTCCCGTGTTGCACTGCCTGTCTTTTGAAAGTATAGAGCTTTGGAGGTAGTAATTACTAGGCGCTATTTTTTCCTCCGTGGGTATAATACACTGGTAATGACTTGACAGCTTATGAAAGTTTGTAGGGTATTCTCCTCTGCAGAATGCACACAGTCAGAACACACAGCTAAGGAAAAGAGGAACCGGTTATTTAACTGTCATGATAGCACAAACCCTTCCACAGACAGAGCATAAATAGAAAGGATTGTGATTTCACCAAAGTTTGATTGAATAACACTATGTAATACAATCTTTACCATGGAAGCTCTGGCAACATATTTAAAAAAAAATATTAATGTAATCTATGACTCATGGAACGTTTTTTTTGTTTTCTTTTCTTTTCTTTTCTTTTCGTCAATAAATCCCCAGCTTTAAATCAACATTTTTAAGTAAATTGTCACTCTATTGAGGCAAAATGCCTTGAACACTCCTACTTCTGAATATATTGTGAATTAATTTGCAATCATTGTAGATTTGTCTTGATTTAGCCTTATGAATTCCACACACACTCTACATGGAAGCCATGATAAGATTTAGTTTATTATTATTATTATTATTATTATTATTATTCAAGCACTCGAGTACTAAGCTGTGTGCACAACTTAGTTGCATTTGTCCATGTGACTAAATCAAGGATATGTTATTGGAGTAAGCTCTTGTATGTGCCTCTCCTGATTTGTTATTTCATTATGCTGTTTAAATACATAAAGGTACAGTGCATAGCTTCATGATTATTTAGTCTGGGGAGAAAAAAATCCTGGGCTATGATGCGTTGCTGGTACAGTCCTATCATAGTAATTCACACTCAGCTCTGTGTTCATTATCAGCTCAGATGAATCAAATGCCATCATGGACCAACTTTAGTAATCGAAAGGTCATGCACCCAAACCGAGCACCACCAAGCTGCTACTGTTGAGCAAGGTCCTCAACTGCTCAGCTGTATAAAATAAAAGTCTCTCTGGATAAGAGTGTCTGCTAAATGCCATAAATGTAAACCTGTAAATGTGTGTTTTCACTAAATGAAATCTGCACTAGCTCCACCAATTCCGTGGCATTGCCTCGTGTATTTGACTTGTTGGAGAACAAAATACACAGATTAAAAAAGGGCCATTAAAATGACATTGGAAATGACCAGGCATTAACCAGTTCTCTACATTATGTTTAGAGTTGGTGGACCAGCTGTATCTGACAAAAGCAATCTCACATTTACTCCAATGCCACTCCAACATGTCCTTCAGGAACAGATGCCATAAATTGCCATGTGACTCGAAGCCGTTTTGTTCAAATAATAATTTACACACTGCGTAATCAGAAATGAACAAGCAAAGGTGACAGAACGAACACTTTCCAAATATTTCCCCCTACATTTGCGAAAATAATTCAAAGACTCCGTGCATGTGTTTGAAATGTCCTCCCATTCATTCATTACAGAACCCTAATGTCTCGCACAGGTGCCACAAATTGGTCCGTAATGAACAGACACATGTTCCAAAGCGTCCGTCGTCGTATGAGCTGTGGTGCTTCCTGTTCACTCAGTGCACTGTTCTTTCTTTTTACCACAGGAGAATAGACACAGGTGCAGTTATCTTTTTAATCAGCCTATTTCATGTGAATGAGATGCTAATTAGACATTGTTGAAATGGATGGAACTGGTGTTGTGCAAATGCCATATACTGTACGAGGATGTATGCTCTTGATTTGACTGGTGTTCTGTTAAATATTTGTCAGATCGCAGCATGTTTATTCAAAGTGACCAATCGAAGTGTACAGCCAAGCAGTTGTGGGCGTGAACCTTTTGTTTAAGGACTTAGTGGGAGCTGTCTGGCAGTCTTGGGGCTTGAACGCAAAGCCAGTGGTGGAAAAAGTACAGAGAAACTGTATTGTGGATACTTTTCCAAAATCTACACGAGTGAAAAGTAGAAGTTAAAAAGTAAATATTTTCTCTGACCATGAATGACAATTAGCAGACATGATTTATTATTTATGATTTATTTATACTGCTTGCTTAGTCAAACAGAGGATTTAGCTTGCTGTTAATAAAATGAATCCTAAGGCAGCATTTACAACAACAAAAAAATAGCTAGCAAGTTTACCATACTTAAAACTGTAAATTTTATTGGATGTCTTTAAAAAAATAAAAAATTTACAGAAGTGAAGATGCAGCTAGTTTGAAATAGTCGGGGG
>JAOUWY010000048.1:7755004-7765930 GCA_025728095.1 Prietella phreatophila | reverse complement strand
CCCCCCCCCCCCCCCCCCCCCCCCCCCCCCCCCCCCCCCCCCCCGGGTAAATGTACTTGAGTAAGTGTAAAGGTATTCAATGTAAATAATGATTGAGTAAAGTATAACTGAAGTATCATTTACGTTGAATAAGAAATAAATAATTTTTGTGCATGTGTTTTCCACTCCTGCTCAAATGATCATGCTGTTCTTGATCACTAGTATAGAAATTTACAGGTTTTATATTTCTAGGTTTGAAAATCTTTCAAATGTTTGTAGAATATTGCAGTTTGCTTACTTTTGAATGTGTTTAATTATAACTAGACTAAATAACATTTGGTAGAAAAGCAGAGCATTCCATATTTTCGTCATTTTTGCATCTAATTGCCTGAAAAGAGAAAGTCATAGGCTGTGGAGGTTAAACTGAGGCTTGAAGATGCATTTTGTAAGTTCTGCAGTATAGGAACTGATGTCTTGGCATGTATAATTCGTGCCTATGAAGCTATTGTAATGCTTAATCATTGCAATGAAGTGACAAATTGACTTTTAGTAGAACGTTAGCTAAGTAGCTGGAATTGTGTCATTCTGAAATGACTTCAGAATCTTATTTAACTCTGAATTTTATATGGGTGTACTGATCTGGATCGATGCATTGATTAAAAAGTCCATTGAAAATTTTCAGTGCAACAATTATAAATCAGTTTTTTGTAAAATAGGACAAAAACTGTTGTGTAAACATTAATTCACATTTCAGCCAGTGTGTAAATAATGTAATGGGCTGTCAAAGCGATTTTGCCCGTAACTCTGATCATCATTCCAAATTCACAGTAGACCTACCCCAGATTCAGCCCAGATTTTGTCACAAAGTTGGTCACATTTCTATCGGAGACTACTAAATTGAATCGTGTCATATCATCGTGTTATCGTAGCAGCTTCAGTGGTGTTCAGATATGAGAATTTGCCTACTAACTACTTTTATTTTACTTTCCACTGCTAGCCCATCTGGTCCAGTCCCGTAGAAGAGCTACTGTAGCACAAATTGCTGAAAAAGTTCATTCTGGCTATGATAGATAGGTGTGAGAACATACAGTGCTGCATAGCCGGAGACCGGTCAGAGTGCCCATGCTGGCCCGGTCCACTGCTGAAAGCACCTACAATGGGCATGTGAGCATCAGAACTGGACCATGGAGCGATGGGTGAAGGTGGACTAGTCTGATGAATTGCGTTTTCTTTTACATCATGCAGGTGACCGTGTGTGTGTGTGTGTGTGAGTTGCTTATCTTGGAGGAAATAGCACCAGGATGCACTATGTGAAGAAGGCAAGCTGGTGGAGGGAGTGTGATGCTCTGGGAAATGTTCTGCTGGGAAAACTTGGGTCCTGGCATTCATGTGGATGTTACTTTGACATGTACCAGCTACCTAAACATTGTTGCAGACCAAGTACACTCCTTCATGGCAGCGGTATTCCCTAATGGCAGTGGCCTCTTTCAGCAGGATAATGTTCTCTGCTACACTGTAAAAATTGTTCAGGAATGATTTGAGGAATGTTGTAAAAAGTTCAAGGGGTTCACTTGGCTTCCAGATTACCCAGATCTCAATCTGATCGAGCATCTGTGGGATGTGCTGGACAAATATCAGACTTATGGACCATTGTGGCCCCACCTCACAACTTACAGGACCTAAAATATCTGCTGCTAACCTCTTGGTTCCAGACACCACAGCACACCTTCAGAGGTCTTGTGGAGTCCTCAACAGGTCAGAGCTGTTTTGGTGGCACAAGGGGGTCATACACAATTATTACTTCACAATTAAAATGGTTATCTGACTTGAATGTAATCATTGTGGGGGGTTTCCCTCTGCTTATTGCTCTGTTTGCTGGTACTTTTGTTCCCCTAAGCTCCTTCCTGCTGGTAGGTAAACTACCCTTCCACTGTTTATTGCTCTTCAGAAATCATGCTCAATTATTCATGGGTGAATTCTCATATTTTCTCATGGATTTCCATAATCACTTTCAATCACTTAGTCAGAGCCACTGCGAACCTGGAGTGCTCCATTAAGGCTTGATTTGGATGAGGGGGATTGGTCTGACTACAGCATACAAAGGCTCTTTTGTTTGCTTAATATGGCGATTCAAGGAAGTTGGCCTGATTTTGTCATCTACTTGAAAGTCACAGACAGCCGCCTCCATAAATGGTGATTGGTGGGCTTATCCTATGCCAGATGTAAGAAAAGGAAGAAAAGCAGGAGACTGAGGCCATTTGAAAACCAGTGAGACATACTATATTTTTGTTTCCTACCTGAATGTTTATCAGTCTGCTTCTCTCTTTCTTTCTCCAGGCAATGAAAGTGGTATCTAAGAAGAAGCTGATGAAGCAGTGTGGATTTCCACGTATGTTTCCTAATTAAACTTTGTCTTTGGCCTGAACCCACTTGCATATAGTACTTAAGAAGATGCTGTTAATTTTCCCACAGTATTGCATTACAATAAATATACTGTAAACTTACAACAGAGCAGTTTTACGTTCATTCACATTTGTACTTGTATTTGAATTAAATCAACAATTTATTTAGACAATGTATTTAAATGGATTCAAATATCAGTGAGACTGTCATGTTTGTATTACTACAGACTATATGCAAATGTACCCCAAAGATTTTTTCCTAGAGTCAGCCAAGCAAAAAAAAAAAGTGCATGAAATTTAGTATGTTAAATTTAGCTAATTTAAACAAGTAAAGATCGAAGCAACATTTAATACTGAACAGTTTTTCTTTTCGCGTAGGAAATACTGTTCTTTATAGATGCGTTTGTGCTATCTTCCCAGGTTCACTAACAAGACAACCAACCTTAGCTAATTATTATATAATTAAATTAGCCATTAGGTAGTATTACTAGCACGCTGGGTAATTTATGCGATTATATTGGGTAACCCAGTAGCCATATTTGCTGTGTGTTAGAACCAGATTGTTGGCTGTTCTGTGAGCTGGAAATGACTAAATTATGTGCAAACAGTATATATGTCAATTTGAATAATGAGAAAAAAATACCCAGCTCATTCATTGTATGGTAGAAATTGATGTTAAACTAAGTTTGTGTGTGCAGGTCGCCCTCCTCCACGAGGCCCTAAAGCAGCTGTGGGGGAACAGCTGAAAGTGCTTGGGCCCCTTGAGAGGGTTTACCAAGAAATCGCCATCCTAAAGAAGCTAGATCACCTGAACATAGTCAAACTGGTGGAGGTAAGTCAGAGCTTTAAAAAAAAAAAAAAAAGCATTTCGGGAATCAGTGATTGTCCAAAGAGGCAGTCGTCAGTGCCCAAGGGTGAAGTGCTGAACGAAACACACCGATAACAAATAAGAGAAGAAGAAGCATTTATTTGTCACATGTACATTACAGCACAGTGAAATCCTTTTGTCACATATCCCAGCTTGTTAGGATGCTGGGGTCAGAACTCAGGCTCAACCATGATACAGCACCACTGGAGCAGCTTGGTGGTGTAGGACTTAACCCCCTGACCTTCTGATCATTAACCCAGAGCCACTTCTTTTCAAATAAGAAGTTGAAAAAGATGCATCTTTGAATATTGCTTTGTTTTGAAGTGACTGAATGAATGGCAGTGTGTAGAAATCAGTTCATTATTGCACTAGGAAATCTTCAGTGCGATAAACTGAGTCTTGAATGTGGAATGGAAAACTATAGAAGAAGGAAAGAGTTTGAATACCCAATCACATGTAATTTAACTTTAGAAAATAAAAGTGAAAGGGAGATCAATGAGGGCTAAAAAGACAGGAAAGCGACCTCCCCTTGTCTGTTACTAGTTAATAATAGTTCATTTAGTTTAATTTAATGTTGTACCTTTCACTGTTCTACTGCACATTTTACTCACCTTTCTGCGCGTGTTATTTGTGTAAAGAATTTTTACACACTGTGTGCATGAACGTGTTGGTCTGAAGCTTCAGTAATAACTGTAGGAGCAGTCTGACGAGATAATAAGCCTTCTCCACTGGGGACGTGGTTTGTTTCTTCTTTTGTTCACTCGTGTCTTACTTGTACTGTACATATAATCTAGTTTGTGGAGTTCTAGGTCGTACCGAGTGTTTCTTCGACACGGATATGAACACCACTGGAGCACAGCAGGGCTTCTGAGAGTTTCTGATCCACATACCATTTCTTTTTCAGGTGCTGGACGACCCAGCCGAGGACAACCTGCACATGGGTACGAATGATGTTCTTCATCTATAAAACTGTCATCATTCACTTGATTAAACTTCCGCACAACTCACAAGCAATCAATGCTTTTGCCATGAATTTGTCACTGATTTGTTATATATATTTATATATAAGCCTGAAATGAGGCGTAAGAGTCACTTTTTGACGTTTGTTCCTATATTTTATTGTTTCTCACTGGTGGTATTTTGGTTTGAGTTACAGCAGTGCCATGAGCCATGCATAACTCGTATTACAGGGAGAGATCTCAAACCTAATAATTTAGCAAAACACCGCACACAAGATAGAATGGAGGACTCCATAGTCTGACTACATGACTCACAGAAAGTGATCTGATTAGCTTCTGACAAGTTGCAGTCGTCTTGTTATGGAGTGCACATTCATGATGTATTTACACCAGATAATAAAAGACAAAGCTACTGTATTTGTAGATAATTCCACAGTGCTGTTGAATTCTTTATACCGATTTATTTTCTGGAACCTCTGGTCTGACTGTAGTACTGACTATAATGCAAATCATAGGTTAGTGTTGATGTGCTCGTTCTAATACGTTATTGTTTCTATAGTAACGCATCATCCCAGGGACTTGTATTATAGACGCTCCACATAATCTACGCATGATGCTAAATGGTACACACACCAGAAAGCCTATATTCGTTGATGTGGTGACGCTTTCTGTATGAAGACGTTTATTTGACATTGATGGAAGGAGTCTCCAGTGTCAGTGTTTTGTACTGTAACAGTCAGTAAGTTTTGCACAACAAGACAGAGGACTTTCTGGTTTCTTGTTAGTATGAAAAGCTGGTGAGGGAACAACTGTTTATAGCTGCTATAATGTAATGTACTGTAATGTGGGAATTCCACATTCCACAACATTTAATATATCTATAAATAGTTTTTAAAAATCATGACATTCATTAATAACAAATTTAAAAAATTGCAAATGTTGGCAAATTGCTGTGGTGTAAGAGGAATAAAACACTTTACCAGAGTTAATTATTTTCCTATAATAGCATATCATGTCATGTTTTATTTTTCACTTACATCTACTTTCAATATTTATTTGTTTGGAGGTCACTGAACTAAATCAGCTAGTAAATAAAACGTTATACAAGCTGAGCAGTAGAGGGTTACAGGTTCTCGTTGTGGATCTCTGGTAGCTTTTGGATTTAAACTTGCTTGTTTTCAGTCACTAAATGGTAAATGCACTTATATAGCGCTTTTTTAACCTTAGCAGTTACACTGGTTCTCATTCACCCATTCTCATACATCAATGGTAGCAGAGCTGCCATGCAAGATGCTAACTTGCCATCGGGAGCAACTTGGGGTTCAGTGTCTTGCCTAAGGACACTTCGGCATGTGGAGTCACATGGGCCGGGAATAGAACGGCCTACCTTTAGTTGTCCTTTAGTGGGAAACCCTCCCTACCACCTGAGCCAAGGACCATAAGATGTTTCAGAAAAAACATCAAGTCCAAATATCTCACTCTTGTAACTACAAACATTGAACAAACTATTGAACTACTGACACCTAAGTAAAATGTTCACAGTATGAAAAATGAATGGGATTTAGTATTTCTGTGGGGAAAAAAATCAGTTATGTTTGTTCTTTGTACACTGTGTACAGCATAAAATGTCTGTAGTGTTTAGCTGATATTCATTCTCTCTCTCTCTCTCTCTCTCTCTCTCTCTCTCTCTCTCTCTCTCTCTCTCTGTAGTGTTTGAGCTAATGCAGAAAGGGTGAGTACTCTGTGCCTCCTCTCCTTTCCTGTAATTGAAGTCTTGGTGTGTTACCCTTTCCATCTCTCCATCCCGCCGTTTGTGCCTGTCCTCTCTGGCATACGTGTCATTACTCAGCTTAGTCATTCTCCCGCTTTTTTCCCTTCTGCTCCCTCAATTCAAATGCATTTATGAGGCACTTATTTTCTATTATTATTATTAGATGGTTTTTGGTGTTGACAGGCTTGCCAACCTTTACACATTTTGCACATAATAATCTGGAGTGATTGACAGTTGCGTAGGTGTTTTGAACTCTCCGATATTAACGGACACTCCTGGAAGCCCCGCCCATTTAATCTCAAATCAGTCAACAAATTTCTCGATGCTCTCATCTCAGCTCGAGTTTCCATCTTGAAAGATATAAAAGGGATGGTGCTGCATGTTTGACTTTAGACAGATTTGTAGTCAACATCAGTTCATTACATTTATTAGGGATACCACAGAAAACCTCCTATGGAAAATAGGCACTTTTTTTGGCTAAAATAAATTTAAAAAAAGCTGATTTAAAATAAAAAAAAAAAGAAATGCGTGTCAAATCTATGGAAGTGCTGAAAGGTCATGCGTTATGTATTTATTTATTTAGCGGTCTCAAGATAACAAACATTGTTTTCTTGCGATCACGACGTTCTTTTCTCATGACATCCTGATAACAAAAGCTGGTAAGCAAATCATTTTTCTCATATGTTGAAATGTATTACTGGGCATTCATCAGGAAGCACCTTAACAGAAATTATCTGGTACAGTGGTAGAGTTATGGTCTTACAACCATGAGGTTGTAGGTTTGGTCCTGAGCTTAGGTGACTATGTGGTGCTCAACTGTGTTTTTTCCCAAATTTCCACTTTGGGATCAATAATGTACATTTATCTCTCACTCTAAATAACTAAAAAACTAACAATGGAGACATTCCAGTCCCTAAAATGGACTGGCAATGAAACTGAGCATTCGTTCAGCATCACTATAGTGACTGACACTCATTTGGAAATGGTCTAGCACTGACAGACATTTGGATGGATGGATGGATGAATGGATGGATCGGATGCATGGATGGATGGATTGGATGCATGCATGCATGCCCAATAATGCATTTCGACACATGAGAAAAATTTGATCACAAAGGTTGTGATCTCGACTAAACACCTGCTGTTATCAAGAAAAAAAAAGAAATAACACATGGCCTTTCTGGACTTCTGTACGAATCTAATCGTTTACAAAAATGTTATGGTAATGATAATTAGAAAGTGATTAAAATGCTGTTTGATTTCCGCACAGACGCTTTCAAACAGCACGGCCAAGCAAGCTTCATTAGAAACATGTACTGCACATGTACTGCATATTCAAGGTTTTACGGTAACCACCAGACACTTGGCGTTGACAGTCTTATGCATATTTTCTAAATTAGTGCAAGTTTGGTTTTGATCTTTGATGTGTCACATCACCAATGTGCATGTGACTCCGGCATACCAGAAATACACTAAGCTACAAAGTCACTTGTGATAACGTTCTAATGAATGGCAATCCAGAAAGCATCACAACACAACCTTATTCCAGCAAAACTTGGGTGTCATATGGGTGTTGTTAATGTCAGTCTGACATTAAAATGGACTTCAACCATCAACTCAATTGGCAATTCAAATAAGCTTGGATAAATATTTATGGAACTTTGTCATTTGTAATGAAGGGCTTACAGTATGTTGGTGTCATGTGCCATGCAAACACTACCCTTAAGTACATTATAGAAAGCTTAACCACTTTAAAGCCATTTGAATGTTGTCGCCATTTTGCAGTATGTGAACTATAACTGCAATTTTGTCCAAGTCGCAGCTTTAAAGGGCAAGTAGTATCCCAGTTTACCCTACAAGTCTATTCTTTTTCAAATGTGACATTTTGTTGTAATTGAAAGCCACCTTTGCCAGCCTTATCGGCTACACTACGCTGCAGGGAAAGGGAAAGCGTACTATTTAATCTTGCTTGGTTTTGTGCATCTTTCTTCCACAAAGAGGCCAAGATTAGAGGGGTTTTTTTGTTCTTTGTTGGGGGGTTTTTTGTTTTTTTACTTTACATAATTAAAAAATGGTCCATTACCACCATGACTAGCTTAATTAGTTTGGCCTTTGGGCAGCATGAAGCTGTAGAATATGAAAGGAATGGCGATGCATGTGGGGTGGGATTTGTGAGTCACTTTTATATAACTCTTTGTTTCATTATCTTTTATAATTCAGATACAAGGTGGGGAAAAAAAAGTTTTGTGGAAATTTTTAAGGCTGTCTTTTTTTTTTTTTTTTTTTTTTTTTTTTATTATTTTTTTTTTTTTTTTATTAGGTTCACATTGGATGCTCATTCCCAGTCATGTTCCTGTTAAATAAATTATTTACAATGCAAAGCAAATTAAGTAGATACATTTGAAATTATATTCCCTATGCGGGCCAGAGCAGGCCTTTCAATGTTCTTTTCTTTTTTCCATATAATTTTACAAATGTAAACTTTCGAACAATTGTGAAAGATTCCATGTTGTCATATAATCAAGCTAGTTTATTCATTTTTCAGTCTTCTGTTTATTTAGCCTCACCTCCAGAACGAAGCTAATCTGAAGTTAAGAGGCATGTTTAGTTTAAATCAAGTGGGTCGGCTGGATGAGTGGAAATGAGAGGCTTATCAGTGTTTTTATTTTTATTGAGATTTGAGTCACAGGCTCTAGTCAGAGGGCTCTAACATTTAAAACAGCTCCTTTAAACCTCTCCATGTAATGAGACTCTTCAGGCTTTAGACCTCTTGAAACCCTCAGTCATGCAGTTCTCTCTGTATCTTTCACCTTTTTTCTTTTCAGCCCAGTGATGGAGGTGCCTACAGACAACCCTTTAACTGAGGAGCAGGCCCGTCTCTACTTCAGAGATATTGTCCTGGGCATCGAGTACTGTGAGTTATCATCTTGGAATTTCTGTGAGAGACAGACTATTCAAAACCCTTACCCAGTGCACAGATCTGTCCGTAATAAGGAGCTCGGAGAGTTTCGCTACACGAGGAGGATCATCGTTGTTTCATCTTGGAATGTGTTTGTGTGTTTTCACCACACAACTTTGCTTCTACTTAATAATAATCTAATAACTAAATACAGATTTAAAGTCTTAACATGAAATGTTAGCCTGTTTAAAATGCATCGTCCATCCTAATAAGAATACATACATATTTTTTATGGAAGCATCTTAGTGGGATTGCTTTATGAAAATATGGGTTAGAAAAACAAAGCCTTAAAGGTCACAAGCTCACTAGCCTTTCCATGACTTTTCCGTGGACTCTTTTAGCCATTGTCCCTTATGTAAAGGTGAAGTCATCTAGGAAATATAGTTGTGAGATGCTTTTCCATGTTTGTTTTTGTGGTGTCATGGTACATCAAGGTGTCCATTTTAACTAATGAGGAAAGAGTCTGAGGAAAAACTGTGATCACTGACCTTTGGATTAGCGGTACCTATAGGAATAAGATAATAAATCACAAATAAATACCTCTTCTCCACCAAGAATCGTTGTGCGTCACTGACGTTTAGAGTAGAAGTCGTTTTCATACCTTGTTTGGTAACACTCACAGGCAGAGGATCTACAGACCTTATCTTAGGTGTCACTCACATATTTGAGGCAGTGTGAGATGTTCAGAAAGTGTTCAGAACGCTTTACTTGTTGCAAACTTTACTGTGTTGTGGATTTGATTTGAATGGATATAAGTGACATTTTAACCCATCAGTCGACACTTAAACAAAAGACTACAGACCCTTTATTCAGTCATTTTTATACGCCCTTTTGGCAGCAATTACAGGTACAAGTCTTCTTGTATATGTCTGTACAAGCTTTGCACACATGGATTTTTGCAGTTTATCCCATGGTTCATGGCAGATCCTCTCAAGCTCTGTCAGATTGGATGGCGAGTGTTTGTGAACTTCAGTGTTCTCCAGAGATGTTTGATGGGGTTTAAGTCTGGGCTTTGCCTGGGCCATTCAAGGACATTCAGAGACTTGCCCTGTAACCACTACGGTTTGGCTGTATGACGAGTTTACTTGCACTCTGAAGGACGTTTTCTTCAAGAATGTTCATGTAGTTGGCTGCATTATTCTGTCCCTCAATTTTTACCAGTCTCTCTGGTCATGTCTGCCATGTTTCACTGCAGGGATGGTATTAGCCAGCTGATGTGCAGTGCCTGTTTTTTGCTGTTCTGCCCAAAGAGTTAAAAATTTCTTTTATCAGACCATGTAATCTTTTTCTGTGTGTGTGGTTGCCAGAGTCCTTTATGTTGTCTTTTTCCTTTTACTCAACAGTGGCTTCCATTTTGCCACTCTCATGAAGGCCTTATTTGTGGAGTGCTGCAGAGATGGTTGTCCAGCCAACAGGTTGTTCCATCTCTGCACAGGACCTATGGAGCTCGTTTAGCCAATTTGGCCAGAGAGCCAACACTAGCATGGTTCAAAGTTGTGCCAAGCTTTTTCCATTTCACAATTATTGAGGCCACTGTGGTCCCGGGAACACTCAAAGTCTTAGAAATTGTGTAATATCCTTGCCCTGATCCATGCCTTGCTACAATTTGATTCCGGAGATCCACAGACAGTTCCTTGAACTTCATGGCTTGGATTTTTTTTTTTTTTACTGACGATGCAGTGTTAACGGTGGGCTCATGTAGACCCTGGTGTTTGCCTTTGCAAACTATGTCCAATCAATTCAAACTGCAAGAGGTGGACAACAATTGAGTTCTAGACACATCTCAATGATAATTAAAGCAGACAGGATGTACCTGACCACAGTTTGGAGTGGCAGAGCAACTTTTGAAAATCTCTAAAAACATGTTTTCACTTCATTATGGTAAATGGCGCACTTATATAGCACTTTTACCCAAAGTGCTTTACACTGTGTCTCATTCACACACACACCAATGGTAGCAGAGCTGCCATGCAAGGCGCTAACTTGCC
>JAOUWY010000048.1:7705276-7719162 GCA_025728095.1 Prietella phreatophila | reverse complement strand
TTCGAGGCTGACGTTTGGCAACTCGAACCTTCAGCTCCCTCCACAGATTTTCTATGGGATTAAGGTCTGGAGACTGATCATTATAGACTGATCATTTCTTTGTTAGTGGGGAAAAGTAAAATCAGTAGGGGATCAAATACTTTTCCCCTCAATGTAGTATGTGGGTCATCCCCAAAATGTTGCCACAATGTGGAATTGGAACCATCCAGTTGCCTAGAACATACAGTGCCCTCCACTAATATTGGCACCCTTGGTAAATATGAGCAACGAAGGCTCTGAAAATGATCTTTATTGTATAACCTTTTGATCTTTTGTGGAACCCACCCCCCACACAAAAATGCTCTCATGGATATCAAACAATTGCAAACAGGTTTATCAAACAAAAATCTTTGTTAAACATAGGTGTGCAACAACCCCTATGAATTCATATGAGAAAAGTATAATTGCATTGATATTTTACATTTTCTAGTTCACCAGGTGACTTGGAACAGGAAATTGTTCAACCATGACTTCCTGTTTCACAGGGGTATAAATATGATCTAACACACAGGCCCTTACTTCATGCCCACAGTTAAATATGGTGGTGACACTTTAATGTTTTGGGATGTTTTTCTGCCAGAGGACCTGGACATTTTGTTAGGATACATGGCATCATGGACTCTATCAAATATCAACAGATATTAACTGAAAACCTGACTGCCTCGGACAGAAAGCTTAAAATGGTTCATGATCGGATCTTCCAGCAGGACAATGATCCAGAATATCAAAATCAACACTAAAATGGTTTACTGACCACAAAATCAAGGTCCTGCTATGACCATTCCAGTCCCCTGACTTGAAACTCATAGAAAACCCAAACTGAACTAAAGAGGAGAGTCCACCAGCATGGATCTCAAACTTTGAACAATCTGGAGAGATTCTGTATGGAGGAATGTTTTCAGATCCCTTGCCCTGTATTCTCCAACCTCATCAGGCATTATAGGAGAAGATTCAGAGCTGTTATCTTGGCAAAGAGAGGTAGCACAAAGTAAAGACTAAAAGGGTGCCAATAATTGTTGCACACCTATATTTAACAAAGTTGTTTTTTTTTTTTAAACCTGTACTTTGATATCTGTGAGTATTTTCATGAATTTTTTAAACAAAAGATCAAAAGGTTAAAGAATAGACAATTTTTCACAGCCTTCTTTGCTCATATTTATCAAGGGTGCCAATATTAGTGGAGAACACTCCACTGTTCCAGCATGCTCCTGTGCACAATACAAGATGAAGAGTTGAAGAACTCGAGTGTCCTGAACAGAGCCCTGACCTCAACTCCACTGAACACTTTTCAGATGAAATGGTACGCCAAAATGCTAGACAGGTCTTCTCACTGGACGTCAGTGACCTCACTAAGGCTCTTGTTAATGACCCACACTCTGAAACAGAACAGTGGAGATTGTTCTAACAGGAAAGAGGACCAATTCCATATTAATGCTCATGGTTTTGATTGGGATGTTCAACAAGTGTAAATGGGTGTGATGGTCAGGTGTCTACATACTTTTGGCCGTATACAAACAAACCATCCAGACATCTGGAGCACGGCTGTTTCTGACTTGTTCAGGACACAAAGCAATGGCCTACCTGTTCTCCCCCAAACCAAGGTATCACTGGACCTTGTTGGCAAAAATATCTGGATATTATTACAATATATTAATTTGAAAAAAATCCTTTTTGATCTTTTGTGGGAAAAAAAGTGATTGCTTATAGTAATTTCAGCTAGAAATGGCCCTTATCCAGAGATACTTTAATGCGAATTTAAACCAGCTTACAGCTTAAAAGCTCATTAGCATTAAATATGATAAGTACACCACTCAGACACACAAAGTGCCTGATGTGAACGTTCAGAGCTATTAAATGTATTTGCTTGAGAGTGGCATTTCTAAACTTTTCAGGGGAAAAACACCCACACACACACACACACACACACACACACACACACATTATACAATTACCAGCAGCATTTCCATCTCAGCAAATCTTCTACAATATTATATGCTCCTATGATTTTACACCATTTTAAAGCTAATCAGCTTACACTTTAGAGTATCTTCCTGTGCATGCAGTCTTTATCACTGTTTAAAATCAGCCATTTTATTAAATTCCCAGATATAACTCTGCTAAGCGTATTAGCTCAGACGTTTCCTCACTTTATTCATGTTCATGATTGCAAAGTAATGTATAAGGACAATGTACTGGCACTTTATTATCTTTACATAGGAAAAAGATCATGAGAAAAAAATAAAACATTAAGAACACCTCATCATGAGGTGGGTTTCAGTATACATTCAACACTACATCCTTTAAAGGATTGATCTGGTTGCTTTGGTTTCCCTTTAACTAGGGCACTATCATGTCCTCTGACCATGTTCCACAGGTATTCGGTTCAGTTTCATTCAGTTTGATTTCTATAGTGCTTTTAATAATGGAAGCACATTTACAGAAATCGGGATGTAGATTTAGATACACAGTGAACAAGCCCTAGAGGTAAATGTGGCGAGGATAAACTCCCTGATATGAGATGAGGAATAAACCAGACTCAAAATGCTGACACAGGATAGGCGGATTTTGACAATTCTGATACATGTCCAGTAGGGATTTGTTTGTTCCCCCACAAGATCAGCTTGATAGCAAGTTGATGATTTGAGTGAGGTGTATTAGAGATGGACTGAAACTGAAAAACCACTTTTCATAGTGCATGTAGACAGAGTGCCATCCAGTGGACATTGGAAGAATTGCACTAACCTGTCCTACTAAGGTTTTTGAGGCCTAAAGAATGCATTTTTACAAAGAAGTGTTCTAAATAACGTGAACACATTGTACAATAAATAATCTGAAACTGTAATTCATCAAAAACACTTAGAGAGAAAAGACGTTAATATGCCCAGATGACTATGCCAAATCACATTTAAAGTGGGTTAAAGCCGGACATTACATACAGTACAAGGAATTTGAGAAGTATTGACACCGTTCATAAAAATAAGCAAAAATGTGCAACAAGTGATATTAACAGTGTGGCTTTATTTTAATATATTTTTAAACATTTAAGTGGTGAAATATTGTTGTTGTTTTTAAGATTTATAGATGGATCTTTCCTACCTTGTTTAGCTTTAGGTTTGTGGACATGGACTCCACTCAGACTAGAAGTTTAGTCAGTTTCACATCTGGAGACCGAGATGTTTATTGCAAAATTTTGTGATTTTGTGTCCCTCAACCATTTCTGTGTTGACTTGAATACACATTATACTATTGTTGAAAAATCCATTTATAGGCAATTATGAACCTCCTGGAAGAGGCAACCAGGTTTTGGGTTCAAAATAAATCCTGTTATTGAGTGAGATGTAGCTCCTTGCTACATTACAGCCCCAAAGCCCCATCACTGATCCACCTCCATATTTTACATCGTGTTTCCCCCCGCATTTTCTTAAAGGGTGTTAATAAATCTCTGAGTTTCTGAAGATTGATAGGATGCAGTGTTTTTACCTCACCAGCTTGGAGGAATGCTTACCTGTTCCTGCTCTGGTGTGGATTTGAATTTCAGGGTTTTGTAGAAATCCTTCTTTGGCACTAAATGCAGGAGAACCACGTCACACACGACGGTGGCCTGAAAAAGCAAGCAAAGTCATGCACTAGTCCAATAACACTACGCCTTTTACAAAAAGCCACTTCCCAAGTGCTGTCTTCTTTCTCACTGCTTATCTCTGTTCAGTATCTTATCACAGGTAGAATTGTCCCTTCCCCTTTAACATAAACTACCTTTATAGACTACTACAGTGAGTTTATGATCCCTGTTGTCATATTACACAACATCAATCATTCTTAATGCATATTAGGTCTGTTTATTCAGAAAAACCATACAAGCAGCATGGACTTAATAAGGAGCAGCTGAAATGTGTCTGACATTTGGTTTATAAACATTAGGAAGTGTAGCTGAAGTGTGCAGTGTGATTAACGTTTGTCTCCGGTCAAGATGACCGTCTGTGACCGACTTACCACTCCAAAGATTCCCACTCCAGACCCTATGGCTGTCAGTGTTGGGATGATGTCAAATTTTCTTGCCTTAAAAGGAAACACAAACAATGACAATTATAATAATGATTCTTTATTGATCACATGTACATTACAGCACAGTGAAATTATTTTCTTCACATACCCCAGCATATTAGGAATATTGGAGTCAGAGTGCAGGGTCGGTCATGAGACAGTGCCCCTGGAGCGGAGAGGGTTAAGGGCCTTGCTCAAGGGCACAACAATGACAGTGCTGGGGTTTGAACCCTGACCTTCCGATCAGTAACTCAGAGCCTTAACCACCAAGCTACTACCACCACCCCCACTTTTTATAGAATAAGTACAGAATGTAGGTGTGTGATCTTACCTTTCCATTTACAATGATCTCAATGTATACACCAAACACCTTCATGAGTGTTCTCTTTTGAATTCTGTCCTCTGTGTAATATTTTGCCGTTCTGAAACATCAATACATCTGGCTTGAACATTAAACCTTTATAGGCATGCCAGCAACTCAGCGTGCTGTTACAGGAAAATAATCCACAGCTAGGTGCAACCCAATATGAAACTGAGTTACTGTTACTGTCCAAGCTGATTATTTTCCTATATCAGCATGTCCCACCATCATTTTTTAAATTCTTCTTATACCATAGTGTTTGCCATGAATTGCAAATGTATTATTTATAAATTTTTTAATGACATCATATTTTTCGTTAACCACTTTAGTTAATCACAAATAATTCCTATTCTACCGATGTCAAGTCAGCTTTATTTCTATAGCACATTTAAAAAACAGCAAGTGTCAACCAAAGTGCTGCATAGTCAATCAAATCAGTATAAGATGAAGACAGAATAAAATAACATAAAATAAACACAACACAATCAAGAAATAGATTAAATAAAGAGATAAGACAATAAATAATAAGACAGTAAAACAATAAAAAGACAGCAAAAACAAAGACCATAAATAACGAGACAAAAACAAACAGATAGCCGGATGTTAGAGGTCTTATAAGGACTTGGAAGCCTTGGAGAATAATTTTTTTTTTTCAAATTAGATTTAAAAATGTCTCTTCTGGGGGATGATAAATATGCACCATATATTTTTCATATTTAACATTTTGTGTACACTGACTAAAACTAGTTTCCCATGTTAAACTGATAGGATGTTAAAATTTGGGATTTTTTAAGCTTGAGATAAGTAAATGCTCTCAGAAAGGTGAAAGTTTATGTGTTAAAATTTTATTTAAGTGTGACTGATCAAGGAATGATGCTATTAATGGATGTTGTATATTATGCAAAAATGTTTATCAAGTTATGCAGTATTATAAAGTCCAGAGGCTAATTCAAAATGTCTTGTCAGAAATGCCTGTTCAAAGACATGAAATCAACTGACATATCAGTAGTCTGCAATCTGTTTGATGTTTATCTGGCTTATTTTACCCACCTGAAATTGTAGCCCACTGACGCTTGGGAACTGTTTCCGTAGAGGCCTTCAAATCTGTATTTGGGTATGCATTTTTCAATACGAAGGTCCAGATTACACTCCCATTCAATGAGAATCCCTATTGAGCCGCCCTGCCAGAGATTAGAAAGAGGATTACGTTTTCTTTCCTTTTTCATTCAGAATTTTTTTTTTTTTTTATTCATGATTTTAGCGGTCAACGTTTTAGCATGTTTACACATATTTTCATTCCAGACAGGTTGTGATCCTAATCATATTTTAAACATCTAAAAAAAAAAAAAGGATTATTTTCTATAGAGGAAATAAATTAGTATTAAATAAATTGCAAAGTGGTCAAAGTGTATAAATTATTTGTTTTGGATATACTGCAAAGTAATGTGATCTTTATTATTATATTAGTCAGAATATTGTGAATATAGATACATTTATTATATGTTGAAAGCCATGTATTAGTGTTTTAGATCGGAAGCATTAAAACAAAGTTCTGAACGAAGCCTGATGTATGAGCATATGTGAAACTTACCACTTGAGCTATCGTTGAGAACTTGAAGCCAGAGAGGCTGACGATGTCTCCAAGTTTAAAGATGGGACACAGTGGGTGCTTAGCCGGGTCAAACAGGCAGGTTTTGAGGTAACTTGAATCCACACTTTCCACTAGATTACTTCTGCAGAAAGCCAGAAGGAGAGAGGCAGCGTTAAACACTACAACGCTTTCACTGAGATTTTACCTTTTTAATTGGGCTTGATCGAACACTGATCCAGTACTTTGGCTTAGCTATGGTTAGTATCGATGTTTTGCATAATTAGTAAGATTTCAGGGTCACTGGTTCAATCCTTATCTCAGGCTATTTTACTTGTGTTATCAGGACATGTCCTGAGGCTCAGGCTATCTCAGGCTACTGTCTGTGCAGAGATTCTGTGCATGTTCTCTGCATGTCCATATTAGTTTTGTCCAGGTTCTCCAGTTTCCTCCTCCTGTCCAAAAACATGCTGGTAAGTCGATGGGCTACTCTAAATTGTCCCTAAATTGGAATGTGTGTGAGTGAGTGTGTGCATAGTGTCCTATGATGGACTGGCATCCCATTAAGGGTGTGTTGGCCAAACGTTTGTGGACACCTGACCATCATACCATCAATATATGTGTTTGTTGAACATCCAATATTCCAAATTTGGCCACCTGCTTCTCTGCTATAACAACTTTCATCCTTTTAGGGTGTTCCAGTCCATGCCAAAGGTGTCCAGTGAGGTTGAGGTCAGGAATCTGTGCAGGTCACTCAAGGTCTTCCCATCCAACATTGGCAAGCATGTCTTCGTTCACTTTGTGCACAGGGGTATTGTCATGCTGGAAAATATTCGGGCCTCTTAATTCCACTGAAGGGAAATTGTAATACTACAGCATACAAGATCATTCTATACAATTGTGTGTTTTCAACTTTGTGGCAAAATTTGTAGAAGAACCACATATGGGTGTGATGGTCAGGTGTCCACATACTTCTGGCCATATAGTGACCATCTGCATCCACTGCGACTCTGACCAGTATAAAGTGCTTACTGAAAATAAATGAATGTTAATCTTACATTTTATTCAAGTTTATAATAAAAACCCAATTTAATGTCATTGTTATTCAATATAAAACACTGATCATAGCTTAGACTAAATCCACCTTTAAGTACAGGTGGTATTTTTTGATAAAGGTGCTCGCAAAGTGGGAATACACGCTGGATGGGATGACAGTCAATCGCATGGCACCATGCACACACAATCCTGCAATTTACTTCTAGGTAAATTTATTGTAGCCAATCCACCTATTAACCTGTTTTTTGGACAGTTGGGCAAAACTGGAGAACCCAGAAGTCCTCAGTCTTACAAGCACAGAAATTCCACACAGACAGTAACTCAGGTTGCAACTGGGGACCCGGAATAGTAAAGATATCAGCTGTGCCATTGTACTGCTCTGGATATAAAAAAATAAAAATAAAATNNNNTATACACACACACACACACACACACACTAAGATTTGCTGTACTTAAACTGGATTACTCCATTATCACCTCCAAATCCTACACCTTTCCACTGCCCCTTTGGTATACCAGCTTTCTGCTACAACATTTAACAATAACCTTAGCATAGTGGGTGAATATTTATAGAAATACAGACATCCATTACTTGTTAGACTTTATTAATATATTAAAATTTTAGCTCCAGTGCAAAAACTTTCAAGAAACATTACACACTAAATGTCCAACATGTCATGATACTGTAGACTGACTACATTTGGAATAAGTGTGAAATTGGGTAGATTCAATTTTTTCATTAAACCATTGTTTTAATCTCAGAGGTGGCACTCAAAAATGCACTCTCAAAAAAGATTTACTCTTGAAGGACATAGTTTTACCTCACCACTCCAAAATCAGGGAAGGAGATGGAGTTTTTGATGAACAGTGTGAAATTCTCTGCTGCTGCCAAAAGTGGAGGACTTGTGGAGAGCGGCAGAGAGAGAAACAAGTGGTTAATGTCATGAAGTTGTATTCAGATTTGACAATTTAAGCCAATATTTATGCATGGAAGGTTAGGTGTATTCAGAGTTGGGTTATGCAGCTGCTTTAATACATTTTCTGGGCTCCCCAGTCAGATTGCTGTAATTAACTAGCTGGAAGGTTGCCAAATTTTTCTTGAGTAGAAGCTCCAGAGACAGGGTTTTTCAATAGTGTTTAAATTCAGTAAGGGATCAGTCCATCTCAAGTGGTCCAAAAATTGTAAAGTTGGCTTGAGCGTTTTTAATACATTTATTTATTATTATTATTTTTTTTTGAGTGATTACCTCTATGTCTATACCACCAGTTTTTTTTTGTTTGTTTGTTTTTTTTTTTTTTACTTTACTTGGTTTAACCATGACAACCATCTGTGTCATGAAATACAACAAATTCTAGTTATACAGCTGTTTACAGAAACCTCAATATTTTGGCTCAGGACGGTCCTAGCTCCTTTTGAACCAAGACTGATCTCTAGAGCACATCCTGTTAAAACATTGAGGTTTCTGTAAACCTCAAAATTAGTAATAATAATAAACGGTTGGTTTTGCAATGCCAATACATAGAGGTAATCATCCAAAAAAGAAAGGAAAATTAAAAATGGTTGAACAACCTGCACTGGACCACTTGTCCAATGCAGTAACGTACAGTAAAAACAAAAATAAGTTAAAAAAAATGAGGCAAGGGACAGAAAGTGTGGACTGAAGAAGACACAATCATTTATAAAATGTAATAAATAAAAATAAAACCAAGAGAAAAATATAAATGACTAATATGATGATATTTGAATGAGAAGAAGGCAAGCATTGAAAAAAAAATCTAACAAGAGTCTAGTATATTGATAAGTATGAATAGTACTAAATCAGAAGTGTAACTGAGACACTCCTTTTAGTTTCACCCCACATGCATAAGTCTTATTACATGACTCTCCGAACAGTGGTTAAGTCTGTAGTTATGTGTTAGGTGAGTATCAATGTGAACAGTTTTGGCATCGCATCATCAACTCTGAATACAAACAGACTATCACAAAGTAAAGTAACATTTTCCTTGTATTTTATTGTGAGTTTCAAATAAAGTTCTATTAGCGTTCGGTGGAAAAGTCCTACTTTGGTATCACACGGTCATCTTGTACAGGACACCAGCTTAGGATCTCACAAGAGGTTTTGTTAAAGCACGTCCCCGTCATACGCCCTAGGAGAAAGTGAGTGTGATCAACAAGAGATAACGTACATTTTGACAGATTAGTACGCCAAAAAAGCTTCATGCTTGAAGAAGCAAGAAAAGCGACATTAGTAGCACACACAGCTTCACAGACATAAGCATGTGCACTCTAAGCTTGTGTGTATTGCTAACAAGAGAAATGTGCGTATTAAAAGGCATGGGCTTCACATGTATCCACAACTGGTTACATTTTCCATATGGCTCATCATTTTCAATATAATATGATGGGAAAAAAGTAGGAGAACTCAAATTTTAGTGGGGTCCTTGTCATGTTAAACAATGGACACCCACATCCATAAACCACCACATATCTGTTCATCTATGGTGTTATTATTTAATATGAGCTACACTGTGGTTTGATCTCTTGTATTTCATTTATTAGTACACCAGTATGGGATATTCACATAACAACACTATCAGTAAATTCCACACCTTATCAGTATTAGTGCATTACTTAGTTGATCATGCAACATGAATGAAATCCTTTAAGGCTATATTTTCTAATTTTTTTCATATTTTATACACATTTGCATCAACAGCAACCCACAGTTTTGTTGGATGTTTGAATGAGGTTTTTTTCCCTTGTTTATTATATAATTTTTCAGACCACTTTAGTACCACCACTTTAGTAAGCTAAATAAGGTTGGTTTGTTTGTTTATTTATTTTGGAGTTTGTATCTCATTCATTTCACTCAGTTTCAGTGAAGTGTAGTACTGCCACAAACCTCTCTCATTGCCTACTTCATCTTCAAAGGGCTGAATGGTCGCGTCTGTCTTGTAGCTCTCTGTAAAGCAAGATTGTTGTATTTACGAATAAATCTTATCATCTATTCGATTAGCTGACTATGTTGAGATTACGATCTATTCAGGGATGCAGGGAAGGAGGGTAAACACACATAAATGCAGTTTACATACCTTATTAATATGAAATAGCGTTTACTTACCGACTGTATTTTAGAGTTAAATTACTTAAAAAAATAGCAGTCAACTGGTACAAATATATATTTTATCTACAGAATCAAATTTATGTCTTAAATGATGGCCAAAGGCTGAGTTTATAACTCGGTGAGTTATAAAACTAAGGAACACCTTTTTGGCAATATGTGTCTTTTGTGTTTCGTTTTATCGTTGCTTTTATCTTGCAATATGTTTTTCATCTTTGGTTTCTCATTCTATTTATGCGTCAATTTGGTCAACTTTTTAACGTGGGATGGGGAGAGAGGAATGAGGAGTAGTACGTGAACAGCTTTTCCCATTTTTTTTTTCTTTTTCTATTTTAAAAAGAAATCTTTCAAGTGGTCATGTAATATCTAATAAGCCTGGATATTTCAGCAGAATTAAGTCTGAAGGGAAACAATGATTGTTCATTCTAGTATGTATAATATAGTTATGTGAAATAAATACAGACAGTTGTCAGTCAGTGTTTCTGGTTGCTATTTACATAGATAGGTGTTGCTGAAGATAAAGATCTGATCGTGAAGACACCTTTTGCAAATATGCTAGATATAATTATGTAAATATGAAGTTCAATAATCTGTGGTTGAGGTGGCTGCACACAATGAGTGTGTCCAAACAATGAGCTGAAAACATTGTCATTATCAGATCAAGAACAAATAGCCATCCTGTTCATGACACATATTTGACTAGAAAGCCATTTACTATAAACATTTGTGAGCGTAAAACGGTTGTGTCACATGACATATGACTGTCGTGAGACAGCTGAAACCATAAACATTTACATAAAGCAAGCTCATGATGAAGGAGAGCCTCGCCAAGCCCGGAAGAAGTGGATGCAAGCTTTAACATGAACTGGATTTACATTTCTTTTAATGTACTATTCGACCAGAGATATTAATATTACTGTGGTGAGAAAACCCTCACGTGAAAACCAGTTTGAATACATTTTGCATTTGTTTTCCAACCTTTACTGTATTTACATTTGTTTTCCATTGTAACATAATCATTATGGAGATATATGGATGATGGTTTTCTGAAAAATGTAGCGCTAAGCATAGATGTCAAAATAAATCTCAGTGTCCTGGAGGCAGAGAAACTACATTTCGGTTTTTTTTCCAACATTGTGAATTTAGGTTTTGGAATAATGCAACATCTATATCAGGTGTGTAATGGTACACTATTATAAACACTATAAGGAAAGTTGAAATAGTCATGATGTAATTAAATAATGTAGTCATATAGATGACATACACTCACAAAAGACATTTTTAAAGTTGAAATGTCTTTGTTGGTGTGTTGTTCTTCCTTATATAGGCAAAACTATGATATACTGACAAAAGTGACATGAGTTATAACCAGAGACAGCTGGCTGTGATAATAGACAGGAGGGCTAAAATGTAGTATTTTTGCACTCATAATATCTAACTCGACAGTGAAAATATTAGGGTTGAGAAATGCCATATATCATGAGGTATCATCAATGGCATAATAAGAATGACAAAACTGAAAGGCTGTAACATTTTCATTTAAACCTGTGGTCACCAACCCTGTTCATGGAGCTCTACCTTCCTAAAGACTTTAGTTCCAACCATAATCGTGGCCACCTGACCATCTAAACATTGCCTTAAGAAGTTCTCGATCAACTAATACAGGTGTTAGATTTTGTTTAAAGGTAAAACTTGCAGGAAGGTAGATCTCCAGGAACAGAGTTGGTGACCACTAATTTAAATAAAAAAAACACAAAAAATTCTGTCATCTGTGTAATTTATACTGTAGTGGTAGAGTAAACAGTCCACCTTCTTCAAGTTCATTACACCCATGACTGAATTTCATGTGGTAAATGGTCTGTACTTATATAGTGCTTTTTTAACTTTAGCGGCTCCAAAGCGCTTTACACTGTGTCTCACTCACCTGAGCCACAGCCACCCAACCTTTTCAGTCTCAATGTGCACCTTCACAATCACTTGAGAAGTGTGTTACAAAAGTAACAGCCCAATTAGAGATCAAATCTACAGAGTCTGTCACACTGTGTAATAACTTGACACCACTGTCACTGACAGGCTACATGAATCTACAGTCAGTGCTAGACAGAAATCAGCCCTAGCCATTGTGTGACATTGCTGATGCTGTTGCATCTGGTTCCTCAAAATCCAAAAGACAGGAAACAGGACATAATCTGATGATGATGCTGAAAAATATCTTTTTTAGCCCATATATACCAGCCTTCCCTGATTATAACACAGTTTTATAGTCGAAATGAGATATGCATGTTATATAATGTTAACGTTAACATCAATAATGAAAGATTTTCATTAACACACTCTTTCATAGTAGTTTTAAGTTGCTCTGCCACCAGGCTTCATTATAACTATTTTTTTTAGATCAAACAGATGTCCCCTGAAAGGACTCTGTAGTCTCGGTCTGAGTTTTACCATTGCCTGTACGTTTATATTGGCCCTTCTTGCAATCTGCATCCGTAGTGCAGTTGTTACTTCCGTCCGCCAGCTGAAACACAGACACATTGCTACTATTACAGTGACAACATACACACTGTGAAGGTGCGTGTATAGGGGTGGAGCTGAACTCTGAAGCTGTGTAACATCCTGACATAAAAATGTATTTGATTACCAAGGCATCAAATCACTATTCAAATGGTCTTCAGAAATAACTTTGCATTGTTGAATAGAATGATGCAAATGCTACATACAAATTAACTTTCCATCATTTGCACAAGGGAGTGCTTACAATGTCGGTACTGTATTCATCATTGATAAACAAGAGATGTTTGTTTTACCCAAGATATCCATCACACCAGTTTAGTTACAGTTTCATTTTATTTAGATATCATGGTAAACAAGCTGATTGCTAAGAATTATAAATGTCTTGTAGATTACATTTTATCAGCATGAGTAATTTTTAGGTAGGAAAACCTCTAATGAAACTAGCAATAGGCCAATAGAATTTGTTATCTACCAGTCAGAACAAGATGAAATCTGTTCTTAGATGCTACAGATTTCTGAGTAGCATGCTGATTCATCATATTGCTGCGGCGCACAACATGTCCCATTATGTCCCACAACATTTGCCTAGCAACTAATGCAGATTTTAACATGGCACACCATGCTTCTTCCTCAGCACTGAACACAATGTCTTCAAGGTCAGCTAAACAGCTACGCTTCTTATTTCTTCTATTAAGTCTGATTTAACAAATAATTCACAGATCAGATATTAGGTTTTTACTGAAAAGAATATGGTACAACTGAAACTCTGGCTAAAGGGGAGGTGACCATAGGGGAGGCGACCAAAATTGAGTGAACTAGTAAGGAAGATAACAGAGGTGTGAACACTTACAGTAGAATTTTTGTGTTTGGAAATAATTCTGTAAACTATATTAAAAGATTTTTCACCCCATATTAACATAGGATATTTAGTGTAGATTCATGATAAAGTATAATCCAAGTTAAGTCCATTTCAGTTCCAGCTTATAACACTACAAAGTGTGGAAATATTCAAAGGGGTGAATACTTTTGTCAAACACTATTTAAATTGTGTAGCCTATATCAGTGTATTAGTGAGAGAGATATTCGTGGGCAGAGATGACAAATAACAATGGAAATGGAAGATAGGAAAATAAGAAGGAGAGTAGAGGAGACCATAGAGATATGC
>JAOUWY010000048.1:7686977-7697305 GCA_025728095.1 Prietella phreatophila | reverse complement strand
CCCTATTATATGAAGGATACCAACCAGGGAAGGTGAAGGCTAGCACATGCTGCCTCCAACTGCATCTTTTTAAAGTGATGCTTATGCTACCTGACAAGACAGTATAACACTCAAGGGACAGCACTATATACTCTCTTTCTTGGACATGATTGACAGAGGTCAGAAGATTGACATGGTCGATTTTGCTCCCTTGGCTCCTAGCTACAGAAGGCTGTGGAGTCTTCAGGATTTAAACATGTCATCTCCCAATGAAAGGCAAATACTCATTAGTAAAAAATCTGTTGAAACTGATGAAGTCAATATCATGTGTTAGATTTTATGAAATGACAGCTTTCACTGTTATTTAAAATGAGACAGTCACATCTGTTTGTTCAGTGGTGACATTTGTGAGCTTTTTCTCTCCTGATTTGTTATTGTTTTATTTACCACTCATGGCAGGCCTTTTTTTTTTTTGGGCCCGACAATTGCCACCAACATTAATTTTTGGTCTACATAGACACTCATGATGAAGATATGTCAGGTTAACCTAGGAATCGAAAACAAACTCCATTACCCAGAAACTGCTGCGGCCTACAAACATGGCTATCCTGGGCTACACTTCCCAAAACAAACAAACAAACAAACAAACACACACACACACACACACACACACACACACACACACTGTCACTTTACCTCAACAGACTGTACCCAATCACACCCGAAACTACATCAAAGACTCAAACAACCACTCAGTGTGGGTATGTGAGTAATGTGCAGTGTTCCTGCAGCTGATTCTAGCAAGTTCTTTATTCTGGGTTGTGATCTAGTTTTCCTAGCTGGTTTTAAAATTTTTGGAATTGCCAACATTGTGTTGTTTGCTGATCTCCTGACTCTTTGCCTGTTTCTTGTTTACAATTTTCGCCCCACATTCTAGATCCGTCTGCCCGTTCCTTTAAATATACTTTGCACTGCATTTGCATCTGCCTCAGCCTCTACTTCGTGTCACCATAAAGGTTGGGTTTGTTTTTCAAATTTACAAAGCAAACCTTCTCTGTTCTTTTTAAGTACATTGGTCACCAGGTATTTTTTACTTTGGGCACAGTATTAAATATAGTACTCTTATTGTTACAAAAGTGAAAGTGAATTCATCTAAGCACTGGGTGTTTTACTACTCACCTGATCAGGGAAGACATAATCAGCTACATCCCAAAGTCTCTCTGTCCCATTACTTTCAGTGTAAGCTATTCCTTTCATCTTAGTGAAAACTGAGCTTATAGCTGTGTCCTCAACCTGGTAGCCTTTCTCATAGATGAACACCCATCTACAAAAAAAAGAAGACATTATTAACATTGGATTTTTAATAATAGGCATTTACTTCAATAGAATTTAATTGAACTTGCTACTATAAGTAGTCACACAGGTGCACAGTATAACAGAATGCTTTGTTGGTCAACTTAGATAGAGATACATTCTCAAAGTATAAAGCAGAAGAATAACTTCAACTACAAAGAACATTATGTACAACAGACCTAACAATACATACACAGGTCATCAGTTTCATGAAAACCGTATTCCAGTTACACCAATGAAGATGATATGCACTAGAATCCACAGTGTTCATATGTATAAATATTCAACACAACATTTGTATTGTTGAAATCTAGAATTAAAATGGACTTTATTGGGACTATATACCATGAATCTCCCAAAATAGCTCATAATACTGAAAAGAAAAATGTATATGGTTTACAAAATGATTTACAAATAAAAAAATGTAAATAAATAATAAATAAAAAGAGGTGATTGCATATGTATTTGCCACAAAATTTGTTCTGGTGTAACCAGCTGGCATCAGAAGCCACATTTGAATGGAGTAAAACTGTGTGCAATTAAAGTGTCACGCAACATCTAAATAAATACACCAGTTCTTGGAAAGCCCCATCATTTGTTAGATATCATACCTAAACAAACATATGAAAACAAACTTATCAAAACAAATTTCTGGAAAAGTACCAATCAGTGTTTGGTAATTAAAAAAAAAAAAAAAAGCCAAAATTTCAACATCCCACAGAGCACTATTAATTCAATTATTACAACCAGAAATATTATGGCACAACCATGACTCTGTCTAGAGGTAAAGGTTACTTAGCAAAAGGGCAAGGGTGAAACTGAAGTAACTGGAGAGATCCACAGCTCAGAAGGGAGAAGCTGTTCACAGGACTCCAACAAAGCAGGGCTTTATGAAATAGTGGTTAGCCATATGAAATCCTGTTCAGAAGGCATTTTGAGAATGCCATCCCTAGAGTGAAGCATAGTTCTGGTAGCATTATGTTGTGGGAGTGTGGGAGTGGTCAGGGTTGATGGACTCTAATAAAAGTAAATCTTAGAAGGCAATCTCTCCCAATCTGCAAAAGATTTGAGGCTCAAGCAGAGCTTCACCTTCAAACAGTACAATGAACATAAAGCATACTTCCAAAGCTACAGGGGCCCAACAGTTTTTATGCTAGCATTTTGGGATTTGAACTAAACCTTCTAGTCTAGAAACCCCACCATAGTTTCATTCAAAACTAGATCAATTGCAAACATGATCTGTTAGAACTTATTATGGCAGTAAATGTCATACTTTTGTTTATACAGTCTTAGAAATGGTGATCCTCCAGAATCATTGGGTATTTACAATTTCTTTGTTTCTGAAATGGGTTCCACCTTGAATTTTTTCTTATAGTGAAACCTTCTGTTCTGCATAGAACCTTCAATGCTTCCTTCAGAGCAGGGTTGTAACCATGTTCCCTTTAATAATTTGTCTTGCTGAGCAACAGCTAATTTTATTAAGCAGATAATTACTTCTGCCTGGTTAGCATTAGCCGGCTAGCCTGAGAAGACCACTCTTGGCAGCACCACTATGTAAACAAGATTCAACTGGTGATGGTCAGGATTTTTTAACAAACCTGGCTTGTTAAGCTGAGAGGTAATGTACAGTAGCTAGTATTATTTGTGGTTGGGAATGAATTTGGGTAACAGAGGTACTGTCAATGGTTGACATTTTCTTGTTTGGGTTTTTAAAAAATCACAAATGTACATAATGAAAATCAAGTGTTTTTTCAAATGTCTCTGCAATCATCTGTTAGTTACTTTAATTGACCAACAAATGTTTGTGCCAGGGTTATTTTTCTGCATGGGAGCAGAAGCGCACAACTTCTTATAGGGATCTTCGCTTTATCTTATCTCTTATGTCTCTGTAGCTGCTTATTGCTCCAAATACTGAAATCTGTATCTGTATTCAGATTGAAACCAGGAGTGTGTGTGGTCTAAAGTGTTGTGTATTCGTTTTGGTTTTTAAAAATTTTTTTTATTAAATCTCCCTGTATGATGTTCTGGTGAAAATTGTAATTTAATTACAATGAAGAATATTTCAATGAACATAAAAGTTCATCCATCCATCCATCCATCCTCAACTGCTTATCCGTATTCGGGTTGCGGGGAACATAAAAGTTAATCTTTTTAAAAATAATTAAATATTGAGGTTTGTGGGGTTGTATGGAGCATCTGAGGACATTTTCGAAAGAAAATGTTAAACTGAAATCATGTTTTCACAAGCGCAACACAAATTGAGTGCTGGAAGATTGTGGCACGATCACAAGATTGGCAGCAAATAGCACAAACAAAGGAATGAACAGAAGAATAACCTTTCCAGCCAGTGACAAAATCAATTCACATGTTATTGCACTCAGTCCACAACGATTAGTCATGCTTTGTGCATGGAAGATCAAGGTCAGGAGAAATCCGTGCACAAGCTTGCATCTGAAGCTCCGCCACAACAACAAATATAGCGCGCTGCCTGTTCATATCTGTATTTATATCCATTTACAACACATTAACTGATCAATCTCAATAATGTGTTTGTATTGAGTTATAACTCTACCTCAGAGGAACTTCTTTTAACCTCCTTTTATTTCTAAGAGTGTTTGTTTGTCTGTCTTTCGGGCTGAACCTGGAATGGCTCCCTATATACTGCACGGTATGTGGCTTGAAATATTACAGTATATTGGACACCCTTTATAGGTCTGCATCTACATGTTCTGATAGAACAATTATAAGTAGAATCTTCATGAAATTTCAAAAAAGTTCAGCATCCACACTAGTGAGACATTAAGTAATCCTCTACACTTCACTGTATTCAAAACTACTGTATATTTACACTTCCTTTTCATTCACAGTAGCATGGTTTCATATTATCATCTAAAAATTCTATTTATTCCAGAGCGCTCTCAGTTATAGGGCAATGCATCTTTCAATTAAATATAACATTGTCATTTGACTCTTGAGCTTCTATAATATCAGTTTTGTAATTCATTTATTGTAGAAAATCTATAGGGTTTCTAGTTACCTACATTGCACAACATTGAACCTCTCACATCTCAATAAGTACAATTCAACTTTATTCCTCAAGGTGGAAATTTTTGATAAACAATGATGATGTGATGCATTATTCATAATTACCTAGGACATGAAACAAAAGTTGCCAAACTTGACATGGATCAGTGATTTGCTGCAGAACAAGTACATAATCAAGCTGCATGGTGGATCTGATGACAAAGCTGATTTATTATTTTTATTTTGTGATGGTGACTGAAATGATTTGATATAAATGTTAAAATGCTTTGACTATTTTAGTGCCTGAATTATTAGCTCGTAATTGTAACATTTAAAATATATATATTTTTTGCATCTGATTGATGACAAAGAAATGTTCAAATATAATGATATATGCTTGATTTTTATTATTTTGTAATTGTTAATAAAATATTAGGACAGTTTTACACTATTATGGCAGTTTAGAGATACATTCATGTTAGATATACATTCTAGGTCACTAAAGATTGATGAATTTTGCATTCATTTATTTATATATAATTGTGCACAATGTCCTGCATATATCTGTGTGTCATGCATGCATGCATGCTAACTGGATAGATGTTACATTCTACAGATACATGAACAGGGAGTCAATTAAAGGTAATGGTTGCATTCCTCATCCAGATCTAATATAAGCTTTAGGCTCTGGGTGAACCATTGCATTTTAATATGTTATGAGCAAAGTGTCAAGTCTCCAAAAAAGATGCATCTAACTGACAAAGTTTACAAATTGAGTGGCAGTCGAATAAAAATGATGCTGATTTCAGTTTAGACAGCAATTCACGTTGTCGAAAGTAAGCTTATCTTAACCAGGAGTTGATCTACTGATCCATTAATTTTGGCCCTTTATTATCCACTTATTCAAATTAAGGCAGTGACTTCAGTGAAACTAATAGGAAATTAATGTACTGTATTTACAAGAGCCTGTATTTACAATGTCATTGAATGTACTGTATTTACAATCGGTTTAGTGGAGCACATCAATAATTCCATTTAAATAGGTTCATGTATAAGCAGTTACGTGAAATATACATTTTGCATGCCCTAATAGATAAACATACCTTATGTCTGCTACAAAACCGTGTCTTGACTAAGTATTCACACACCTTCCACATGTTAGTGTTACAACCTGGAACTGAAACGGACATCATTGGGATTGTGCATATATCATGAATCCACACTAGTAACCTAATATTGAAGTGGGGATGACGGAATTGTAATCTGCAAAATTATTTACAAATACAAAAAACGTAAAACTGTAATTGTGTAATTATTCTCAGTTGCTGAAAAAAAACAACCCTAAATGAGTTTTTTTGTAAAGAGACATGGTTACTGTTACGCCCTCGCCGGTAGATGGCGCGGCTTCTGAGTGCACGTGTGCACGTGACTGAACTGTGTGAAATGGACACGCACCTTTTGTTTTGGTTCGTTCTCTTCCTGTTCAGGTATTGGCTTATGTTCGAGGGTGTGTCTTTATTTGAACCAGGTGTCTATGCTTTAGTTTGATTGTTTTTGTCATTTAAATCCCTCGTGTGGCTGCACACTTCGTGCAGTATTAATGTTTAACGAGTATTCGTATATGGTCACGTCAGTAGCTGAATGAGTGTTTTCCTGCCGAATACGTTTGCGGAGCGGTCTTATTTCCATGCCCTGTGCTCATGCAATGCCTAGACTTTAGTTTAATGTTTTATCTAGTTAACCTTGATCAGTATAGATAGCGCTCCCTGTGTTTTGTCTGCTTGTGTGTGAATAAAGACATTGCTCCTATACTTACTTCCTGACTATAGTCTCGTGACGTTACAGTTACAATGCTATGTTTTTAGCTTTCTAAAAAAAAAAATGAAGATTGACATATTATTAGCACATTTTGTCAGACTTTTTTTATTAGACATATCAGAGTTTATGGCTCTGGTTTATTGCTCTATTTTGCCCCATATCAATTATAATCCACAAAACATTTACAACATTTAGTACCCTGGATTCAAACCTTTACTGAGCCAGTCCCGGCCCATAGGCTGCATCTCTGGGTTAAACCAATGTACGTGGGACATCATTATAACATTTATATCTGAAAACCGGATCCAGTAACCAGTTTCAGTGTGCTAAAATCTCCAGTGTGGGAAATCATGCACCGATCATGCCCCGGAAATCAATGGAAATCATAGCCCCAATTTTAGTTTGTACTGCTTTTCGTGTTCAAGATCATGTTTATTCTTTCGGTGACAGTTCATATTTGATCGTTCAAACAAGGACCAGGAAAAACCTTAAGTCAATATTGATTCTGTCAGACACATGACGCTCTACACCCTGTCTTTGTTTTTTATTTTCAATTTGTAGACAGGACAGTTTCATGGCAGTATTGTTTGCACAGATGTAAACAGGTTCATTACAGTCTACAATGTAAATAATTTAATCTTAATTAAATAAGATTGAAAACTGTCAAATTACATAATATATACAGTATAGGTGCTTTTAATAAAAAGTTTATTTATCATGTCATATAAATTCTATCATAGTGGCAGTAAGTTTGTGTAAAGTCATGGATCAGAATGGGACTAAATGAAATACAGGCATTTATGTTATCTTAAATCTTTTCTGTTATCTGAACAGGCCTGTGGCTGTCTAGCCATTATACAGTACTACGGAGAAATTTGCACAACTTTTAACAAGTGAAGATGATTTGCTTGAGATTTGTTTGATTGTTTGTTAATGAATCATAAGAAATGATGCAAATTTGAACTGCATACCCAGCACTCTGTTTCCTAAACCATCCTAAACTATTCATATAAAATAGATTTTGCAAACTGTTATGAACTTATCAGTGCAAGATCATGTTGGTTTATTGTAGTTTATTGCTTTATAGAGGAAATTCCTCATAAAAGGCATATAGTATCTGCATAAAACCTATGCCTGTTGAGTCAAAATGTAAAAGCACTCTTTAGTTATTATGAAAGAGAAATGAAGTAAATCCTTTGGCAATTATTACAATTAAAATTCCTTTCATTCATCCATCCATTTTCTATACCGCTTATACCACTGGCTCACAGGGAACCTGGAGCCTATCTCAGGGAGCATTGGGCACAAGGCAGGGTAGACCCTGGATGGGGTGGAAATCCATCGCAGGGCACATTCCCACACCCATTCATACACTACTTTGGACACGCCAATCAGTCTACTATGCATGTCTTTGGACTGGGAAGGAAATCGGAGTAAACGGAGGAAACCCTCGCAGCACGGGGAGAACATGCAAACTCTGCACACACAGGGCAGCAGCGGGAATCGAACCCCCAATATTATAGGTGTGAAGCGAATGTGAAAACCACCAATTTAAATAAAAATTCTATATATTAATTTATTATTCATTAAAGAATCACATGTATGTATTGTTTTATAGTTACATTTAACATTGTCTGCAAAGTCTGCAAAACAACATAGTTACTGTTAACTGTTATCAACAGTTGTCCCTTGTCTTCAAACTTAAAGCTTTACTTTCTTTAGTTTCTTCCTTTCTTTTAGACAAATCTTTAGTTTGTCCATGTGGGGCCATCCTTAGCAGGAGTATGTGATTTTTTAGGTGATAACTCCAAACAGAAATAGGGCATCAAGGCTGATCGGCAGGTCCGGAGAGCAGAAAGAGTCAATCTCATTGTTAACTCAGGAGTGGCATGTGTAGCTTAAAACTGGCAGGGGCGATTGATATGGACGTGTAAAAAATAGTATGGCAGTGCAGCCCAAGTTTCAGCTGGTGTAAAGTAATCCAGCAGTACATGCATGCATGGTGTTGGAATTAAAACCTGCATTACAAAGTATCTCAACTGCAGTGTGTGTGTTAAGCATTAAATGCTTTACTAATGTGAGATCAGACATGATATGGTTCTTACAGTGGGCTTGTGAGCTGTTGTGAAACCTTGTGTGTGTGTGTGTGCGTGTGTACTGCAAGGTAGAGACATATCTAACAGTGTAACTAAATAATAACTCAGTTTCCCTGAAGCAAAGGACGGCTTCACATAAACTTTTTATTTCTTATGTTTTAAACGTGCAATTTCTATAAATGTATGTATTTATTTATTTTTTTTTTTTAGTTGTGTAACTGCTTTTCATCAGCAATGAGAAAAACTTCTAGGCCACCGCAGGCATTTTTTTTGTCAAGTCAATTAAAGTGCCCTTATTTCTGTTACCTCGCACTCTGTCTGCGTCTCTATCTGTACGCTTCACACACTCATATGCTTCAAACAGATCATTGCCTTCCTGAACGGTTGCTGAAGATAGTGGCCAGTGTACTGTAGAGTTTGTAAATGAACTGCACCTAACAACACAGCAATTTCTGTTTTTTGTTTTTTGTTTTTTTTTTCCCCAAAACAGGGCAGTATTTTATTTTTTTCTTACCTTAAATAGTCCTAGTACGTCTCCTTTTTAACAAAAAATAAAATAAAATTTCAGTCTTTTCCCTAAATTCATTTCCTTTTTTTTTGGTTGTACGGCTAAATACACATACTGACAGTGCAAAATAAAGTCTTACACAATTACGCACTTAAACTTTTACATAATCTCTGATAACATGATAACAAAGATGCCCTCAGTGGAAGTGCACCATGGCTATAGTATATAGCCATATAAAGCTATAGCTAGTATATAGTCTATATAAAGATTTAGTAAAGGCTACAATGGGCATGCATAAAGTGCACACTGCAGTTTGAATGAGCAATTTGTAAATATTTAGAAAACAAAACATCTTTATGAGTTATTAGTATGCTACTGTAAAAAGTAAAGTAAAATAAACGGTTGCACTGTAAATCTCAGGGGGATATTTGGGTTCACTTGTCTCCTTAGTGAGAAGAGTTACAGCCAATCAATACAACGTTCTTTATCATGTTATCCTGTAATGAAACACTTCTATCCTGAAGGGAGTGGTATCTTACAGGATGACTCTGTCCCACCCACACGGCACGAGAGACCACTGAATGGTTTGAAGAGTAGGACAATTATGTAAATCACAGGTCCTTCACAGTCACTATATCCCAACCCTAGTGAACACCTTTGAGAGATTTTGGAGCAGCATAATAGACACACTCCACCACCACCATCCAAACACCAATGAAGGGAATTGTTTTTGGAAGAACAAGGTTTCATCTGTTCAGTACAATTCCAGATACTTGTATCATATATGCTAAAGTGCATCAAAGCTGTTGTGTTGTTGTTGTTGTTGTTGTTTTTTAATACATCACCCATTTGTTATATTGCATACTTCAACAAAATTGACTTTTACCCCATCCATCACTGGAAAAGTACCACCATAACACCACTGCTGTGCAGATATTATTTGGGTAGTGGACCATTTGAGTACAGATGTCAGTTTAGGACATTTCAACCCAAAGCCCTTAATTTGCTTCTGAAGCTGTAGTAGGTGAATTTGTCTTTGAAAGCTACATTTCCTTATGGAAATCCTTTTGGCTTTCCATAAAATTTCCTTCTATAAATTTCCTTAAAGCCAATATGCTCATATGTAGGTACAAGTATTCATACATGTAGGTACAAATGCAAATAGGCAAATGAATCCAGCATAAAGTGAAGGTAAGCAGAGGCAACAAAAATATACTGAATTACTTTAAATTGCTTGTGAAGAATAAATCATACACATGACTATGATTTAAAGAAATGTGGTGTTCTTGGTGAATTCTTGGCAAATACAGCAAACACACACACGCACGCACTCACACGCACACACGCAAGGAATACATGCATGTAATGCCTAAATGACTACTTCACAGTGTAATGTGCTGTTTCCTTGTAAATGGTTGGACATGCATCAACCTGTACGGTCAACTTGCAACATTAACACAGATTTGTCTCAGGTGTGCTCATCTGTGTACGTGTTTTCATGAATTTAACCAACAGCAGTTTGATTAAGCCAAAACATAAATCCACTATTT
>JAOUWY010000048.1:7639198-7662415 GCA_025728095.1 Prietella phreatophila | reverse complement strand
GCCCAATTTGGACATTTTCACTTAGGGGTGTACTCACTTTTGTTGCCAGCGGTTTAGACATTAATGGCTGTGTGTGTGTGTGCTTTTACAGACTTGCTGTTATAGTAACATCCTTTGATTGTGGTGTAGCGTTTAGTTGTGCGTTTTGAAACCATTTCATTTTAGTGGGATGCATTGTATCAAGTGGTTTGATGCAGGTTAAAAATTTCTACTCAGTCTAATAACCAGTAGCAATCAGTCCTGCCATAAGGCAAGAAGACCAGCCCTAAACTGAGAGCTCCTCAAGTTCCTCATGAAGATCACTGCTTTGTGATTTGATAGTTTGTAAATATTGTGAAATTTTAACCAGACTGCCATACAATTTGTAAAATTACACTTCTTAAAGTTCTTACAAATACTCTCAACCTTATGCATTTATACAATAATGGACTGAGCTCATGTTAAGAATTGGCTCAATAAGTGCATGTATGAGTGGAGACCTCACATGGCCACTAGTGCATGCCAAGACGTTTAGTGTGTCTGTGATCTGTGAGATTGCTTTAGAATCTGGGTAGAAACACGTCATTTTATTTTAATGTGTATTTGAAAGCATTTAGATATTGATATTGGACATTTCTATAGTATATGCCCAACCCCCAGGATACGGATCAAAGTAGCCACATATTGAAAGAAAAGGGCAGACCTGTAGGTAACACTGACCCACACAGGATCAAGTTCAAATGTTCTCTGGTTTGACACGGTGCTCTACAGAGATTTTTTCAGAAAATCAGTAGGTGTGTGTATACATGCTCACCAAATACTTTGAGAAACATCTGTACACTTGCTCATTCATGCATAACAATGGAAGGAACAAAAGTGATCTGGCCTGGTTTCAGAAATTGATTGCTGAAACTGCTGCTGTCCTGGGATTTTCATATACACAGTCTCGAGAGTTTACGCAGAAATTACAGTGTGGGGAATTTAAAAAAAAAAAAAAAAACGTCCAGTGAGCAGCAGTTCTGCGTGTAGAATAACCTCGTCAGTGAGAGAGGTCAGAGGAGAATGGCAAGACTTGTTCAAGGTGAGAGGAAGGTTATGGTAAAACGGTTAACCACTCTTGAAAGCACATGTGAAACCTTGAGGTGGATGGACTACAACAGCAAAGAATCATGCCTGGTTACTACGAGCACAGGCTTACCTAAACTGAAGAGGTGAAGATTGGAAAAAGACCAGGATGATGTTTTAATGTTCAATCTTTAGCTTAAAATCTACCCTGATTCCAGCCGTTGAAAACTGAATGTGAACATGATTCAGGAAATGACCCAGATGGAGAAAAATGTCTGCTCTTTTTGTTTATTTGACCTTCGTATCACAATAAAAGAAAACATCTTTGTACCTTAGACGTATTGTGAAAACCAAATGGTTAAAAAAAAAAAAACAACCACAATTAAGTCCATTCAGTTCCTGGCTGTAAATGTGGAAACATTCAACAGGGAGGGGGGATTTTTGTGCAAGGCAGTGTGTGTGTGTGTGTGTAAAATATTAGTTTACATATAATGCAGATATAACTATTTGTCTGGATACTGACTGAATTTGTATATTTTGCTGCAGAAAACGATCTTCAGCTGAGTGAATCTGGCAGTGAGAGTGATGATGACTGAGAAGGACTTCAGGTACACTCCTTGTCATGGAACTGAGTGCTGGGGTTATCAGGACCTGCCTGGTCACTTACACTGTGATATGGGGATTTTTAATTACCTATCAACGTTTAATTATTAAGCATTTTTTTTCTTCAGAGCAGCAGTGTTCCGTCAACACCTGACATACTGTGTGGTTGACCGGTTAAAAGCTGTGAAAAATTTCCTATGAATTTAATTATTTATTTTGTTAAATGCAACTGTGTAGAACCTGTTTCTAAAGGTTCTGGGATCCCCACCCCACCCCCGAAACACGGTTACTTCCACTCACAATGAGTATGGGTTCCAAAGGTGCAAGAGAATATCACTTTGTCTTATATAATGCCAGAGCAGCATAGAATTTTGATGTCATTCATTGTACATTACAGTCTGCAATCATTGCAATCTCATATTCAGCAGTTTTTGCTTATAGCCTGCAATACGGGTCTGTCGTAATCAGTTATTCTACGAAGGCTGCTTAAAAGTTTTAGTGCTGTAACCTGTAGATTGAAGGTGCAAAGTAAGCCAGGCTGCTTATTCTATAATTAAAGTATAAAATGAATGTTTTCTGCTATTCACTACACTCGTCTGTACCTTGCTTTGATTTCTTATGTGATGAAGCAACATCGGTAGGTCAAAGATGCCTGTAGTCAATTCTGCACAAATAGGATAAGATAAATACTGCTACAAATAGTGTGTGTAGAACAATAAAATAGTCTTCTGCTTTTATTTGGATATTGTATATTTATTTCAGGTATTTTAAATAACTGACAAAGTGACTTAATACCAGTGGAGGATTTGGTAATTTGGGGGTCCAAGGCAAAATGTAGGAATGGAACTCTCATTTCAGTGCTTTACCATCGATATTTAAATAACATGTTATTCAGCACTAATGGCAATAATCAGGGGTGAACTGGGACCAAAAAGTGGCCCTGGAATTTCTGGCCCTGAGCGGATCACCACACCTGGCCCACAAGACATCCCATCATAACACACCGGCTCATTGATGCTTAGAGCAATTTTTAACCCAGTTATTAGCACAAAAACATGACACAATAGAGAATAGAGATTCATTACAGCTCAAAATCAGCCAAAATATAACAGCATGTCTTTACTCATCAGTATAATCCCATCATCAGAACCATCATCCCATGTAGCTCTTTCCTCTGCTTCCTGGGAAATATTTGCACTATTTTGGCACCGACATAAATCAGTATAACAAAGTCTTGCGGACATACGGGAACATCTTCCAGTCTCACATTTGCCTTGGTTGCAGGTGCAGTGGACTACCTGCAACACACTTTCAGGAGCAGGCTTTTTAATCATCCAGGTCACTGTTAACGCCCCATCCTCGAGGTGCCATCCATTACCAACCGCTGAAGGAGCACACATTATACCTTTCAGAGAATATCTCTTTATGGCTGCTTGGTAGTTTGCCCATTTGCAATGTTGGTACAGGGTGTCACTTGTCAGGGGCATGGAAACTGTTGTTTCTGTAACTGATGGATGAGGTAGTATTTCTATCAGCTTATCTGCAGACATTCACTACGTTTACAAGCACAACAATAATCCGATGTTAACCCGATTAAGACAATACTCAGATTAAGAAACTAGCATGTAAACTTTAATCTGACTAAAGTCATACTCGAAGTAAACACAAATTGAATTAAGACGTGTGGAGTATTCCTGTTTTAGTTGCATTATCGACGTGCGTTACGGACATGTAAACACAATCACACTATTAACGTCGTGTGGGAGTTTTCAACACATTTTGCGACAGGACACATACACACACGGCAGTGCTCAACCATTTGACAGCAAACAAGAGAGCACAACTGCATCCGAAACCACGTAATTACCTGCTATATAATATGAGAAATATGTATCTCGGCTACTATATAGAAGTTAAGTATGTGGTTTGGGACGCAGCCCATGGCTACAAGCTGTCATCTGTTTGCATGTATAGCATGACAAATAATTAGCTGCACTTGAAGCTTTTGTGAAGTTATAAACACCCAGAACCATATACGGTACCATAACGAAGACGACCTGTATGTTGATACGTGAAATTCTGGAGGGACGTCGAATGGCACGGGGACATAATGACGTGTGTTGTTAATCTAGAACATGTGAAACAGGAACATGAAAGGAGTATTCTAAAAGCAACTCATGTAAACACCTTAATCACAATATTGTCTTATTCAGAATAATGTCAGTAATTACATTACTGCTGTCCATGTCAATGTAGTCAGTGAGATGAACTGTAAAGCCGGTCACCACAGTGTCTTGTTCACACTCTTTGTCCCTTTTTCTTTCTGTCTCTTCTAGCGCTTCTATGTCTATTCCTTTCATTCCCTCTGAGATTCTCTTTTCTGAAGGGAAATGTAAGCACCCTAGAACAAAAGAAAACACAATTTGGTACCACAACTGTATGATTATTGTACAGCTGTTATTTAGATTTGTTGTAAGTTTATAATTCTGTTGTTTTCTTACAAATTATTATTTCAGCTTTATAGCCTGCACACAGATTTTAGAGTTTGTGATTTAAGTTCATTTTCTGCGTGAACAGAAAATGGCCGCATGCCACAAACTCCTTCAGAGAAAGTCAGCAATTCTCCACAACTCTCAATTTAAGTTGACATTTTCAGCTTCCCGCGCTACTCATCTGCTGAAGACGGGCTAGAAGAACCTTCCCTTCTCCTGAGCATTTCAGTGCAACATTGGCCTGGAAAAGGGCATCGATGCCTAGAGACAAGACAAGTGTGGTTAAAACTGCAGGCAGCTGACAGAGCAGCCCTATTCTGACTGGATAGATTTTACGTGGAGAGGTAATTGTAATTGTTGCTAGAGTATCTCTGGGATTGTAGTCCCATCAGCATTATGGACGGTGCACTCACAGATCTGGATTCTTTCTATAAAAGATGTAGAAATAACCAAAGTTTAGAAATAAACCCAAATTGGCATGTTGGTAAAGATTCCATTATATTCTGTGGGGGGAAATATATTTTTGCTTTTTCTTCACTATAAAGCACTCCAGGAAACACTCTTGCCTACTGAAAGCAAAACCTAACCAGGTTTTGGCCAGATTAAAATGTAGAAGAGTAAAATATCAACCATGCTAAAAAAGGATTTATCAGAGAAGTGATGCTTTGGGGATTTTAGGCAGTTTATTGTGTTCCTAGCCTAAGTAAAGTTCCTAGCCACATGGTCATGTGACCTACTAATGATAACATGCAACATCGCACTACGACTAGCGGTTATACTATAATAAAGGTATTAAAAGTGTGCCTGGTATTTTTAATGTGACAACCATGCATGCATACGTTAGGAAGACATGCCCATCTCTCTGATTTATTTGGAAACGGCTCATCCCATATGAATCGATAATAATTACAAAAGACATTCTCTTGCAATGTTACATAACAGACGTATGTTCGGAAATCTGATCTGAATTGTACTAAAGATGCATTTGATACATGAGTATTATGTTGTAATGTGTATCTGTTCACCTGTATTTCTGCACACGATCTGTCCCTATAGAACACTACTGTAAGATTTGTGGTTTCAAATTCTGAACACAGCAGGAGCTACGGTGTGAAATAGTATCTTAAATGCAGCAACACTGCTTTCTCTTGCTTCAGCAGTTTAGGGAATTTGTTTTGAGGCAACCTGAGCTGCTTCCATATATAGCACATAGGGCACATTGCTAGGGTGAAAGCATCAAGTAAAAATGAGCCTAAATTGCAGAAGCATTCATCATATGTGTGTGCTTCTGTCTGCCAAAACATTGCAAAGTATCTGACAGCAAGTCCGGTTGGTATATTATCATTCATTGGGGGGAAAATTTTTTTACCTCAAGATTTTCCATAATTCTTTCCCCTCATTTAAATTTTTTTTTTTTAAACAGTCATTCATATTTACTGTGCTCTCCTACACCATTACCCCCATGAAAAATAATTAATGGGCTCTTTCACTGTGCAATCAAGCAAAAAGCTCAAGTGTGGGTTTTTTTTTATTTTTTTAAATTGTAAATGATCATTTCTCTGGTGGCACTGCGGTGCAGAGAGGAGCACTGATGCCTCATGGCTACAGGATCCAATCCTGAGCTCAGGGTACTGTCTGTGTGGAGTTTTCTTTGAGGTTCTCTGGTTTCCTCCCACCTCCTAGATTAAGATTATAACACTACCCCCGAATGACACTGTATTGTATGTGTTCAGGGTGTCTTGCAATGTGCTGGCATCCCATCCATGGTGTGTTCCTGCATCACGCCCAGAGTTCCTGGGATAAACTCACGATCCAACATGGCCGTGACCAGGATGAACAGTTACTCAAGATGAATAAGTGAACGAATGATAATTTCTAAAGAAATGAAAATGAGTTAATAACGGATATATATTTATAGGACCTCAAACTTTTTACTCTAAATGAACTAGATGGCATGATATTGCAGAATTAGTGCAACCGTTTGTGCATTACACGGGCATATCCTTTTAATAAATATTCCACAGTGGGACCATTACAGACCTGCCAACACTAAACAACATGATGAAAATAATTGAAAAAGACTTACTAGAGCATTTGGATATGGATTAATACAACCGTGCTTAATTGTTTTTCTGGGCATCCTGCCTGTATGCTGTGGCTGTACGAGTTGAAGAGTGGAACCCCATGCATTTATTTAGAGATTTTAGTTTTTCCCCACTCACAATAGGCTATTTTGTTAACTGACTGATATCTTGCTTTTTTTTCCGGTAGTGCCCGACTATGAATCCAGCCTATTAGAGTCCAATTTAATAAAGCCCAGATGTTTGAGGCGCACGAATGCTCTCTTACTGCCTCCATTTCCCTCTGTGCTCATTACCCAGCTCTCAGGTGGGAATCTAGACTGGTGAGGTAAACAGGCAAGCAGAAATGAGATGAACTGATCAGCGAGACAAAAATAGACCCTCACGTATAATAATGGCTCTGACGCCAGACATTGCAGTCTATTTCAGTGCTAGTTTCAGGGCAATGAATATCTGATTTGGAGTCTATCAGGTGTGGAAAACAGAATTTCTATCATCTCTTGCATATATAAAGAATATGGAGCTAGCATGCATCGGTGAATATTCATCCCATATGCTATGCAAACATCAGATGGGTGCTTGTGCCTGATGGGGTTTAGAGTATCATCTGCCATATGGAATTGTTCTGGTTTAGTTAGGTTTTTTTTTTTTTTTCTGGAAAGCCAGTGGCAATGTAGAGTGACGGGATGCCACATAGCCCGAGAGAATCGCACACTGCCACTGTATTATCAGCCTGTAATATACTTATGTAACAACGTCAAAGCCACTAAACTTGACCCTCGTTTTTTGCCCTTGTGTAAACACTATCCTGAGGATCAGAATCGGCAAATCCTACAATAAACATTATAGTTTTGTTCTGTAATGTAATAGAATAAAAACGATATGCAGATTAATGGGGAAAAAAACTCCACCCAGAAATACGTGTTTGTATTCAAACATTTCTGATGTATGTCGTGTTTATGGTGCTGATTTGTTGGTTGGTGCTGTGTTTTCTTTATTCCCGTTAGACGTTACTTGGCGCTTGCATCATTGCTGGTGCGGGTTTAAAAGGAGAGGTTTTGTTGTTATCGCCAAAAAACTAATGAGCAAGAGCTTCTTGGCATTTTCCAGTGATGTTCAATGTCATTAATGAGAAACCATGAAAACGTTGGACTTCCAGAATGCATAGCAGCTATACGACACATGTTGTGACACATGAGTTACATCTGAGACTTGATTGAGCTGGTTAATGATCCAAGAGATCACCAGTATGATGGCGTTGATGAAAGTTGAACGTGCAACTTGTTGCTGAAGTAAGTTTAAGCAAAAAGTCCACTCAGAATTTAAAAAGAGAAATCTTTTTGCACAATGTAAGAGCATATATTAAGTATAAATATTGATATGGAACGCACTCAGGATGCATTTTTCATTTAAAGTAAATGTAAAATGTTTTTCAATTACAGGTCTGCATCGTTATTAGGGCAGGTTGTGAAAGTACACATTCTAGGACACAATGCATTGCAAGTGAGGACATGTCTGGAAGGTGTCTGCCTGAAGTATCACTGAGTGGGAAGTAGACCTGTGCACATAGATTTCATTTTCACTGCTTGTGATTTACCATTTTAAATATCGAGATAAACTATTTAATTGCCCAGTACTGAATAAACTGCTTCAAAAGACAGGGAAACAAGCATTTCTGTTATAGTGAAATGATATTATCATCTGTGCAGGCGGGAACAGGTGGCAGTCATGAAAACTCAGCTAATGCGTGGTAAACAGTAAATATTTTGTAAAAATAAATCAATTGTTTAATCTCTACATGGTCAAAGATTTCACTGTTCATCTTCTGCTCGAAGTGTTTGCTGCAGCTTTTATATTTAGAAGCTGTGTTTGTCAAATGTCACTATTCAGAGGTCTTCACTATCTGTCTCTCTGACTTTGCAGGCAGTATGAAAATGTGCAGATGTTGACTGCCATTGGCTTCGCTCCACATGTGTAGAGCTCTGGCAGGGCTTTCATCAATCCGAGCAAGTGTCAAACTCCCTTCTGTGTGTAATCTGACAGCACTGAGCACTCCAGCAGTGAGGCAGGTGACAAGTGTTAGATGATACAGAATCTCTAGCAGTGGATGTCTCCAACTGCTTTATTCGTAGCGGTCACTAATTCTGTGCTGTAAAAGACCCTTGAAATGTCTAATCAGTAGAGCTCATCTGTGCACTTCAGCTGCTCATTTTAGAGCCATAATCATTTGGTAAACAGCCACAAACTATAGTCCCGCAGGTGTAGACCGACTCTAAATATGGACCGTTATGTTTATTCAGTGCCTCGTTTCCGCTCCTGTGCCAGATGCCCGGTCGGTTGGAGGCTCCGATGTCTTCGTTTCCTCAGTTAACTGTGTGGATCAGTAACAGATACTCACCAAGGGACTTGCTTTCAGGTGAATGCTGTACATCATTTCCTACTCTGCTCTCCTCTGAGTCCTTGGAAGCTTCCGTTTTCTCTGCTGACTCTGGTAATTATTTTTCACTGAAAAATGGCAGAAAACTGGAAAATGAGGATAAAATGATGCCCAGTGCATTTACATGGCACTGAAGGGGAATTAGTTGGTTAGATTACAAGTCGAATCAGATTCAGAGCTGCTTAAATTCATGGGGTTGCATGAAGATTTGATCATGTTACAAATTTCACTGCAAACCTTTTGACATTTGTAAATGTTACCCCAGATTTCCCCCTTAGCTATTCAAGTCCAGGTTACTAATTCAGTGTTTGTGAAACTTGTTCAGCACTGTTTACATGCATACAAGTTTACAATTTTTAAAATGGGGCGGGGGGGTAATCCACAGTGATGTCATAGAACACATTTCTATGAATAAAACACGTGTGAGAAACAGTGGAGGTCACAGAGCGAGCTGGTGCTGTGGGAAAAGTGCATGATCCAGGTCGTCCAAAACATGACTGTTTTGTTTTATATTAAGCGCTTCAAACAAACTCTTAAGTGTATTAACGTGGGTGTGCTGTTTAATGTGCTCTAGACATGTTTTCTTCATCACAGAAATTACATTTTAAGTTTATATCCTTATCTGTAAATGTATATCATTATCTGTAAATTCACGCCAGTATATCCATTTTACATAAAGCCTCGTCCTGACAGCGAGCGAGTCTCCATTCAACTTCAATGAATTCGTCAATCAAACAGCACACAATAGAAAGGAAGCGCAATAACTCTGTCTAAAATATTCATTTTTGATCAAATAGGTAGTTTGGTGCTATATTTGGTGATATTTAGAAACAAAAGTAATTGTGCAGTAACCATAATGGAGTTATAACATGTCATTGTTATAATTGTATAGAAATGTAAGAAGTGTCACATTTACAGAATAAATGAGCATGGATTTGTGTTCAGATGAGTGAATGTGTGTGTTACTGCAGAGCATTCAACCTCTTACCAGTTAACACTTAGTTTGTGCTTTTGTTTCACTTTTTTAGTATTTTATAAATAGTGATCTAACTTCTGCTTTAAAGCTTATGGAGAATCCGTTGTGTGTGTGGGTTTTTTTTAAATTTATTTTTATATTTTTTTAATATAATGTTAATATTTCTTTTTAAATCCTTTGCACAATGTATAGACTAATCCACATGGATGCATTTAATACCTTTTTCATAGCCTTCAACTTGCGCAATGTTTGAAGGACAACATCGGGCAGAATGTGAAATTTTTTTTTTTTTTCTTCTCTCAAAAAATACAGGAAAGAAAAATTGACCTTTAAATCCAACTAATCGATTAACCGAATAAATAATCGAATATACAATATATAAATAATCGACCATCAAAAATAATGGTTAGTTGCAGCCCTAATGTTTAGTAGGTGTGTTCATGTAGAATGCCTCTTCACTATCTGTCACTCTTTGCAGGCTATAGCAAAATGAAATTTTACAACATGAATTTTGCAGTTTAGTATTATATTGATCTTTTTGATGAAAAATTTAAATTCTGCCTCAGGCTCTGGAAAATCTGATTTTGAAAGCTGTGGCGATTAACACTGCCATCGAAGTGTCCAGGATTTAGTTGTACTTCAATTTATTCCTTAAATTCATTAAGCATCATGAACTGAATCTGATTTTATAAAGGCATTCTAATCTGTTAAAATGTGTCAAAAAGGAAAAAAATAAAATAAAATCAACGTCCCTCCAGTTGAACCTGGTGGATGGTATTATTACAGTGTGATCTCTCAGCTTTCCCGTTGTGTAATCTTATCTTTAGCAAGGTCACCTCCCGTCCACAAACGTATCGGCCCCTCAGTCTTCCAGTGGGAACCGTACTAGCTGTGAGCTGTTTCTAAATATATCCCTGCTCTCCATTTCTCTCTCTCCATCAAAGATTCGGAGCATATAGTATAAATTACTTCAGTGACGGTTTACTGTAAAAGAGCGTCGCAGTACAGCCACAGTGAGTGTCAGCCGCTTGATTTGTGTGTTGTGCAATAAAACCAGCGGGCATTCACAGTTTTATAATGACGAATTATGCGGCAAAATCAGCAGCAGGCTCTCATCTCTGGAGGGCTGTTTCACTCGCGTGCTTTTACTTTCTGACCTCCCAGCCAAGCACAACAATCCGGTGTAGGCAGTTTCCGAAAACCCATTCCAACACAGTTATGCCTGCCAGTGGCTTTATTTCAGCATGTGCGCACCGAGTCCCTTCTTAGCCCATGGCTGCCCACAGTAGCCTCCTCCAGGAGATACCACCTGCCTCATCTATGGGGAAACGGGAACGTGTTTTTTGTGGCAGCCGTTTTTTTTCCCCCTCATGATCATACAGTTCACAGCCAATATAGTGCAATGCTAACTGCATCTGAGAGGAGGAGAAAAGAGAAGCAAACTAGCAAGACACCAGTCAGATCATTTCTATACAGTGTTTATTATACTGTACTATATTAGGGGTAGTACACTAACACTAGCTACAGTACATATATCTGTTTAGTGAATCAGTGTTCTCACCCTCATGAAAGGAAAAGCTTCCTTTTAGTTCTGCAGGATTCCAGTCCCAATCCACACCTCTAATTGCAACGCTGTGAACCTGGCAAGCTATTATCTGTTCATTCTGCACGATATTTTCATATTCGGTTACCACCCTGTTTTATACAGTACATTTATTACTGTGCGAGCATTATGAGCATCACGCAGTGTGTTTCAGTAGTGATGATTAAATATGCCGTCTTATATTTTGTGACCCCAGCGGAAATGCTGCTGAGCAAATCATTAAAAAAAAAAAAATAATGTTTACATTACAGCCAGTATAAGATCTCCCCCAGTGACATTACAACACTTGGAGCATAATGTGCTATGGATAAACCACAGTGACACACCAGAAGCTGGATGCATATTAGGCCAGGCTGTAATAGTTAAATACACCCAGAAGATCCCCATCTCCTCCAGCCTACAGCGCATGTCTTTGGACTGGGGGAGGAGACCGGAGTAAGCTCCTTAAGCAAAGGGAAATCATGCAAACTCCGTGCAAACAGGGTGGAGACAGGAATCTATCCCCCAACACTGGAGGTGCGAGGGAAACGTGCAAATCACTAAGCCACCATGCCCCCATGCAGTAAAAAGGAAAAAATATAAACCCACCAAAAACATGTACAACATATATATTTTTAATATTTCTCAGTGTGATTGGTGAAAAGGGGTAGGGCTTGCAGAATGTCAGTCAATGACTGAGGATTCCAAAAACCTGCCAATCATTCCAGATTTACATGTCATTTGTTTTTTTTTTGTTGTTGTTTTTTTTATTTATTTTTATTTTTTAGTTTTTTGGGGTGATTGGCGTGTCTAAAGTGTCCGTAGTGTATGAATGTGGGAGTGTGTATGTGATTGTGCCCTGCGATGGACAGGCACCCTGTCCAGGGTGTACCCCGCCTTGTGCCCAATGCTCCCTGGGATAGGCTCCAGGATCCCCGCGACCCTGAAAAGGAGAAAGCGGTAGAAGATGGATGGATGGGGTGGGGGTTTAGTTAACATTGGTGGTTTGTTTAATATTGTAGAGTTAATCTACAACTGTCAGTCATTCCAGATGAATTTATTGTTAATTTATACATGGAGCCCATCTGCTCTTTTTATTGAGGGGAGAAAAACGATCACACCAGTGTAGTCTGCTGATAAAACATGGAGTAAATGTGTAAAGATTTGCAAACTTAAATAGTCAAATTTGTCATTTAAATCGCTTATCAGAACAGGGACTAATCCCTAGATTAATCAATTATAAAAATGAGTCAGAAGGCGAGAACTGTTTGTCGACAGGCTTGAACCTAATTATTACAGAGTTCAGAATTCTCAGCACACAGTTTGGAACAATATGTTACTCCATGTTTTTTAATGAGTACAATTCTGCTTTCCACTCCATGTCTCCACTTCCACTCCGTGCCTTAGGAAATGTAGAACCCTGGCCGGCAACAAAATGCCCCACCAACAGAGAATAGTCATTAACATTTGATGACATTCTTAGCTCTTCTCTTTGCTTGACAGAATATTTCTTTCCTACATTAGCGCAGAGGTTTACTTTAACAGATGAGGTGTGGTGCCCCGCTGCTTGTCCATCTGGCCGCTGTTCACCATGTGGATGAGACTGTCTGCAGGAAGTCACATGAGATGGACAACCGAGTGAAAGGGCAAGACATCCTCCCAGTGTTGCGTTAATGCATTCAGAGTTTCCACTACCATTTCTTTCAGCACAGTAGACTGAAATGTGGTTTCTATAAGTTTTCTGGAAATTCCCATTGCGTTTCTGCAAGTGTATCTTGAAAGTTTAAAAAAAAGGTCAGTAATTTATATTTCACACTTTTCCAGTACATCTACCTGTAATTAAAACGGTTTTTACGCTAACCGACCACTCTATTCAGTGCTTAATTGTCAAGCAAAGGTTTATTTAAGGTTTAAAACTATTTATTGCAAAGACTCAAAATAAATAACTATGTCAACATGAACTATTAAGAAATAACAACTACATATTAAAATCATACATAAAATAATACAAAATACAGACAGATCTTTGATGAATGTCAAAATATATAACTTTACATTATGGAGTACATGTTCAAATGTGCCTATTTGCACAGTTGCCATTGCTTGCTGGAACATTTCATTTTCCTCATTTTCATTGTGAACTGATAATTGGATGTCTTGATGATTGAAAATAAAAATCGGAATTCAGATTGTATCTACCTGGACAGGCCGCCCAAGTGTGCTGCTATTGTACACCTGCTTATACATGCATATCAGCCAATCATGTGGCAGCAGCCGAATGCATAACATCACGCACCTACAAGTCAAGAGCTTCAGTTAATATTATATTATTACATTATAATGAGTTCAAATACGATTTAAAAAATGGCTGATCTTGAATTTTCATACACAACCATCTCTAGAGCTTCAGTGATGTTACACAACAGTCTGTTCAGTTTGGGTGACCCTGTGCCCGCTTTAGCCTGGTGTTCTGGTTCTTGACTGACGAGTGGAACCTGCTGAGGTCTTCTGCTGCTGTAGCCCATCCACCTCAATGAGGTGCTTTTTTTTTCTCACCATGGTAGTAGAGACTGGTTAGTAGACTTTCTGTCAGCTTGAACTAGTCTGGCTGTTCACTCTCTCTCTCCAAACTGCTGCTCACTGGATGTTTTTTTTGTTTTGGTTTTTTTCCCCCACACCAAATCTACAGACTGTTGTGCACGAACAGTCTCTGAAACACACTCACCTATCTGGCACCATCAACCATGCTATCCTAAAGTCACTGAGATCCTGTTCTGTTGTTCGACAGTGCCGTATCGTATCTCTCTGCCTCCAGATTTTGACAGAATTTATGATTCTGTATCATTGTCACTCAGCGTTTGTCAGCGTTCAGTCCCTCCAATACCCAGCATGAATCCTTGCTGCTATTACTTGTGGACTTGTAAGTATGACTTGCTAGTCACAGGGGGAAAACGACACACAATGGAATGAGATCATTTGTTTTCTTTTTCGAGCGATCAATATGAATGGCAAAAACCAAAGGTGGGGGTATTTAAAGGCTATGTATCGTCGCTATAGGAAACGCAAAGGACTTTAATGCTGTGGGACTGAGGACTGTGAGAGATGATTTACAGAATTATAGCCATATTCAACACAGAATATTCTAAACGTTTTCATACACATTCAACAAAAGAGATCACAGGGACAGGTTTCATTGAGAGTGGGCCATATCCAATGCTTGCCAGCTTTAGTCTTTAGTTTGTCGCCTATATACGTAATGTAATATTATCATTTTAAAAACGTACAATTTGTTCTTTAGCTATTCAGCTTAGTTCATTGTGGGGAAAAATATTATTACACACTATTCTGTTCGTTTCTGAGTGTAGTGAGGTCTTCCATCCAGCTCTTTTATGCCAATTCTGAAAATGTGAATAAAATAAAATAAAAACCCTGACTGACTGAGCCTGAAAATTTAAAAACGGTCTTCATATTGCAGAAACGGATCTTGCGCTGTGGCTGAGGTGGAAAAGTTGGTGTTTTAATAGGACGAGGTGCGACACGGTGAAGGAAGCAGGGTTTTCAAATAACTGCTGCGGAATCAGAATCATTTACTTTGCCATATACATTTGTGTATTAGGAATTATTCTTGCTGTTCGTTCACAACACAACACATTCAACACGCGTCTCGGACAACACAATTACCATGCACAATTACCAAGTATTGCACCTCCGGTATAAGTGGAAATTGTAGGCTCGGTTGTAATTTACATTAAAGTTGATGGAGCAATGTAGAAGTCACCTTTCAGCTCTATATGTAGGTCAAAGTTAAACATGACCAAAGTTTTTCTTAATAATGAAAGCAACGTCAAACGTCCCTGTGACACAGAGTGGGTTAAATCAGATCCCGAAGATAAACGAATGCATGCCAGATCTGTGTATTCACTGCCGATTTCTTCCTGTACTCTGGTGAGAAACAGCTGTGCACTTTGGCCACTTGGTCTTAATCAATTTTCAGTCGCTTTCAGGTCTGATAACGTCTGAACAGAAACCCGGCTAGAGTCAGATAGCAGAAACACTTAATGGTTGGAGTCTTTCAAAATTGCCTTCCATCTCTAAGGTGTGTCAATAAAGGTTGTTGTGGGGTTTTTTTAAGCGTTCTCACACTTCTGGAGGCTTCAGTGTGACTGCTGAGAAAGGCGAGGCGGCATGTTTACAACAAATATATCGATCGTTACTGTTTTGATTTTTGCCCACGTATACTTTCTTTTACTAATCTTTCACTCTTTTCTGTTTTGTGGTTTTTGCTTTCTAAAGATTTTTTTTCATGCAGTAGGACAAAAAAGGTTTAAAAAAATTTGCGTGTGATTTTTGTTTGGTTGACAATTTATACAATGTAGGATTCAGACAACTTTGTCCTGTCTCTCTCTCTCTCTCTGTCCTTTTCAATCTCCGTCTCTCTCTGTCTCTCTGGCACTGTCTCTATATGTGTCTGTCTCTCTCTCTTACCTTTGTTTTTGCTGTATGTCTGTCTTGTCCGATTCTCTCTGTCCCTGGCTCTCTGTGTCCGTCTCTATCCATCTCTCCTTCATCTGTCATTTTGTCTCTCTGTGTCTTTGATTCTCATTCTCTCTCTCTCTCTCTCTCTCTCACACACGCTGTCTGTCTCTCTCAGGACCCGAGTGTAACTGCAGCTCAAAAGGCTCAGTGGTCCCATACAGCTGTGACCCATTCACCAGCGGCTGTAAGTGTTTGCACGGCTATTCGGGGCTCCATTGTGAACTGTGTTACAGCGGCTATTTCCGAAACCTCACAGGTGGCTGCCAGCCGTGTGATTGTGACTCATCCGGAGCAGCAGGGCCGCAGTGTGATAGGTAAGTGACTTTTTTTTTTTTCTCCACAACCCCCACCCACAGACCACGTTTTTCCACTAGCCAATGCCAGATTCCCTCAAGCAGTCGCTATAACAGTTGTTCACCGTTGAAGTCAAAACCAACTGCTCATTTGCATGAAAGATGTTTACCCTTGGTGAGGTCATAAGTGGAAAAGTACAAAAGGTGAGGCTACATGTGTAGTGTTACATGCGAGGTTGTATAATCACCGCCATTGCATTAATGTTATTGTGTCTGTGCTTCAGGAAGAATATTCATTTTCATTTATACTGATGATCGACTGCACTAATGCACTCCACTACATACATCAGCAAACAGCAGTGCATTGTGGGATTTGTTTTAGGGATCAAATGTTGAGACCCTTAAAATGGCCGACTCCACGATCAGCCCTGGCTACTGAATTGGGGAGCTGATTGAGGCGCACCGTAACACAAGCCTAGCTTGTTAACATTAGCGAAAGTGAATTATTTACATGATATGGACCTACACGTTCTATAAAGACTTGTTTTTTGGGGTTTTTTTTTTTTTTGGCCTGCTGATTAAATACCCTAGAATCCTTTAGTCACCCTGATATGAAGTGCTCTTAAAAACTTTTAGGCACTCAGAACAGGAAGATGAGTTGTGTATGAGGATAAATATTTCAGGAAAACACAAATTTGGTAAGTGTTCTGCCAGTGTAAGATGAATCAGCAGTTATGGGGGAAAATACATAAATCTGTTTCGTTATCTTTGTCGAAGCACCGTTTATTCCCATCTCATGTCAGGTGAGTAATTCTAGCCATCTTTCACCTGCGGTTACATTCTCGTAATGTTCACGTTCGTACGAAGCAAGAAATTCAGTCCCAAGTATAGCGACCACAACATCAGGCGACTTAAATGAAACAACTTGCACTGATCTAACACAATGAGGTCAAAACAGTCATGTTTAGTCGTTCTTTTTCAACACTGATGAGCTGCAACTGACTTGCGATGAAGCTCACACCCTGTTCCACATCATGTAAGATGTAATGTTTATTCAACATTTGTTTTCATGTACATTGTGTCATTGCGGTCATAGCAGTCGCATGCGAGTTTCGTCCTGTTCTGTTTCACCGATCAAAAGGGTATACCTGTCGTCATCCTCCTGTATCTTTGATGCCTTTGATGGTGCCAGCTAGCTGAAACTATGACACGGTGACATGACGAATCATTTGGTGCTCATGGGTCATTTTTTTTATTTGTGAATCATATTTAAGTAGACATTCATTTTCAGTTTAGCTGAGTTGACTTGAAATAATGACTTTCTTGACTTTCTTGACAACAAATACGTGGTATCAGTGCTTCCTGTTAAACCTCCAAGATTTTTGTTTGGTTCAGGTGGCATCAGTTATGGTGTTTAATAAGGCATAATGTCGCAGGTCTTCACACGGAAACAGACTAAATAAACGTGAGTGTTTTGTGCAGAGATTTATATACTTGTATCATTGTTTTGAAGCACAAGCTTATATAGGCTTGGCGGGATTCCACCGTGATTTGCCGCCAGACCCTGACCGACTCCTCTCCCGGAATATATTCTGCCAGCGGTAGACGCGCTCCTCGCCTTTTTCAGGTCGCTTTTTTTCAGATTTGCTTCATTACGCCTTAATTAGTTTTATAGTACACATAAAATTAAGACCCTCATAGATAAAGGGCACAGCCAGCACGTTTACTCGCAGTCTACATCCAAGACATAGTTGCAACACTAGCACTGTAACAAAAAGAATAATTTATTAAAAAAGCAGTTTAGCTTACAAGCCATCAGAGCCAATGCATTATGCATGTAATGGCAAGGACCATAAAATATATTTAGCTATCAATTATATTCACTGTGCCATAGACAGGTGATGATATTCAAACTACTCATCCAGGACTCTCGTAGTCTTGGCAGCCATGACTCTGTTGCTTTCTGCATAATAATTGTCTAATATTCTCAGACCTGCCAATATTTACGGATTACGTGTGGGAGCGCTACATTTTGAGATCAGAACGTGATGGTCGTGGATTATTTTCGTATAACCATGTGGTCTGTCTTTTGGTGTTCCTCACATGATGAAATTGCTTGCGTTCATTTTGCATGTAACGTGTGTGTAATGCGCAGTCATAAAATCACCAACATGCCGGACTTCCAAAACAAAAGGTCAGAAGCAGCTGCCAGTTGAAGCCTATGCCTTTCCCGTGTGTGACTGAAAGTCAATTCTTATAGACTCATCAAGGACACGTCGTGATGTATCTGTTCGTGAGAAGTACTGTTTAACAGGCTTTGATTAAACAATAAGGTAATGAATTCATCCAAAGTGTACTGTTTTTGGAATTCAAACGCAAAATTGAATATGGTGTTGAGACTTGGTAACAAACTGTCTATTTAAGCCTGTGTTTCCTGAGTAACACCACTGAAGGAGTTGGGAGCCAAATTAAAAGCCTTCCTTACACACTCCACGCCTGCTCTCCATGCCCACAAGAAACAAACTACAAGCAACAGAAGGGTCTTGTCGCTCACTAATGTGAAAGTAGGATTAATCTGCAGCTTGCTTTTGAACCCAGGCTACGTTAAAGGCCATGGACTTTTAATAAATGTCTTTGCTTTCATGCAGAAAATGAGTCAATTTCAAACTTTTCAGTGAAAACTTGTCTCTGCTCTGAAACAAATTAGGGATTCTAGTAGTTTCCTCCATTCATCTTTTTATGCATTTGTTGCATATATGCCGTGTGAGGTTGAAGTTAGCTTTGCTGTGCTGTACCGCGACAGTGTGAGTAATTATAGCCTGGCAGCAGCAGACCGCCTGCAGTTGGAAACCACAGTCAAGCGAATCTCTGCCGCACACTTGTGTTTGGATTGGAGAGAGCACAAAGCACACAGCCGCCTCAGTTTGAGTCCAGGCATCGCCTCAGCACTCCTGCTGTCCCACTGCGCATCAGAAGGAAGTTGCGTCCAAAAATTAAACTGTCACGTTAAACTCTCATCCACTGGCATCTCCCAAGAACTGTTTGGACTCTTAAGACTTCTTATTTTTCCCCAATCTCCCCGCCCTCAAATTTGCTCTACTCAGTGGGAAATGCAGACCTTTTGGTTGCCTTTTTGGCCCATGTGAGACAGGAAGAGTAGAAAGAATACATTTTGTCAGTTGCTCCTGAGAGAGCATCGCAGTAATACTTCTGATCAGCTGCTGCTATTGACTGACCTTGCATGCTAGGTTAGGACCTTAGACCTGCATGTCAATCTGTATTTGGAGCTAGTCAGCAGTAGCTGTCAGTTTGCAGAAGCTGTACAGAATGGCTAGACCCATACAGTACATGCATGTGTGTACATCCATGGCTATAGGACCTTATAGTCACCATGCAGAACTAACTAACACATTATTTATGTCCCAAGAGTTATAAATACTTGGACCATGTTCCAAAGTACTACTATGTAATGTGCTGTATGGTGTTTCAAACGCAGCCTTGATTTTTCATTGACCGTGTATTACCTGGAATTCACAGCTGTTAGATTAATCTACAAGGTGTTTATGAATGCAGCACAATCCAGGTTTCAGAACGTTCTTCTTGTAACGTACCTTGCAATTGCATTTTTCTACCACAGAAACACATTACATCTCAGAGGATCAAATTAGACACTGACTATGTTTACATAGACAGCAGTAATCTAATTATTGACCTTATTCTGAATAAGACAATATTGTGATTCATGTAAACACCTTAGTTGCTTTTAGAATATTCCTGTCATGTTCCGGTTTATGTTATAGAACATGGAGCGATTAATGGCACATGTCATTACCTCCCCACGCTGCCCGACGTTCCCTCCAGAATTTCATGTATCGACATGCAGTTGGTCTTCGTTATGGTACTGTATACAGTTTTGGGTTTCATTTTTAATTTTACGAAAGCTTCAAGTGCAGTCAATTATTTGTCATGCGATATGTGCTAATAGACGACTGCTTGAAGCCGTGGGCTGTGTCCCAGTTCGCGTACTGACCTACTAATATAGTAGCTGAAATACGTTGTTGCGACGGATGGACATTCAACGCGCATGGCAGGCAAAACGCTCCTTCCCCGACTGCCGCACCAGCACGAAGCAGACATAAGGGCCGTCACAGCAGCTCGGAACCACCAGCACCACGACGTCCGGTGATTGGAGAGATAGAATTCCACCTCTCTGACACCGGAAGGAAGCTATAAAAGGACTCCCTCCTGCAGATACGTTTTTTTGAGTACCTATGCAACGGCACTGTGCGGGCACAGACGAAGACGACAGCGGTTGAATCAGCGCTCACATGGAACGACTGCACGGGAATCCCCTACTACGTCAGCCCCGCCTCTGCCGGCTACTCTACAGTCAGCCCACACACACACACACACACTCTTCTAGACCATTAACAGACTGTGTGAGAACTTAATAAACGTAAAATTCTTCCTTCCTTATCACCAGTGTAACGTGTCTCTGTGCTCTGCCTTTCCCCCGGGCTATTCGCTCTTACAACGTGCATCTCACCTACTATACAGTAGGTAAATACGCAGTTTGGGACGCAGCCGTGCTCTCTTGTTTGCCGTCAAACGTCGGAGCGCTGCCGTGTGTGTGCGTGTCCTGTTGCAAAATGTGACGACAACCTCCCACACAACATTAATAGTGTGATTTAAAGTGTCTACGTGTCTATAATGCGATTAAAATATGGAATACTCCACGCGTCTCAATTCCATTTGTGTTTACTTCGAGTATGACTTTAGCCGGATTAAGGTCATCAATAATCACTGTTTACATGCTAGTTTGTTAATCAGACGTTTGTCTTAATCGGGTTAATATCGGATTATTGTTGTCCGTGTAAACATACTGATTGTTTAATTTTCCATGTATAATTACTCTAACCTTTATAAAACATGTTATTGTTACACCCTTTTGGGAGAATTAATTTGATAACGAATCAGATTGGCAGAGTGAAAAGTGTCATTGCAGCAGTTTTGCTGGAGAGTTGAAAATCTCACTGGAAAATCTAAGCATCACTGCGTCGATGCATCACTTAACCGTCATACGGTCAGGTGACACTATACCACGCCACACTAATGTCCATCAGATTACATATTCAAATGCAGATCATGTATATTCCAGGAAAGTAAAACTTCTCTGACAGATGATAAATTGAGCTGCCAACATGCCACCAATGCAATGTTCTGGTCGAAGTAGGTCATTTTATTAACTAAAATCACATAATGACTGGAGATCTATATTAGGTGAGAATCTGCAGTGCTCGTTTAACTGACAACAGACTTAGCAATTCCTGGCAGAAGATGATAGGCTTCAGTAAAATTCTGAATAATTCTTAAAGCACAGCATTAAGTCTGAGTCAGCAGCCAAACCCTTATTTTACTCCCTGATATCTGAAAAGACAAGACACGTAAGATTTCCCAACTTTTCTAGCTTATAAGCATTCTGTAGGAGGTCAGCTCTAGGAGATGAGGTGCAGATAACCGTGGCTACTTATTGAGTTTTAGGCTTGAAAGTTTAACATTAGTTATTTCTCTGAGAGTGTAGCATTAGCCGGAGTCCACTGTTTAATAAATACAGCGAGAGAGCCTTATCTGCATTCGACAACAGTACGGTGTTTTTATGCAGTACAGAGTTTGCTTGTTTCAGTGTGCTAGATAGCTAGCTAATCTCTCTAGCTTGTTTGTTGCACCATTTAAAAAACACTATGTATTACACGACATTCCAAAAATTAGACATTTTCAGAGGTTCATTTTATCCACAGTTTACTTTTTTCATTATACATGTTCATAGTTGTTGTGAACAAGTAGGCACTGTACTTAAGAGTTCTTCTCTCCTTCAGCCAGAGGAAGATAGTAACCCACTCGCAAAAGAAGCATTTTTATTAGGTATGCATTTTTAAACAAAAGACACAATCATGATGTGCTTCCTCAGACACCATCTTAGAAAATGAGTTTTTTATACACGTTTGTGTCTGTATTAATTCACTTTAATTCACCAGATTTCATAAAATTATGTTTGGTACCCCATTTTAGTCTAGATAGTTATGTTTCTGGGCAACCAAAAAACAGGATTGGGCAACACGTGAGCTAATTTCAGATTCTGTTTTTGAAATGTATGGTTTGAATTTCTTTTATATGTATGAAGCTGCTGCATTTGCTTTAAAATCACAGTGCGGTATAAATGTGCAGTGTTTTTCCCCACAATTCATGCCATAGGGTTGAAGGCCCTGGCTTGTGAAACATGCATTGTAGATGGAAATTTCGTCCCACCAAGGCTATCAGATATAATGTAGTTGGCATGGTGATTTTCTGGTAGTGAGTGATGTATGGAAAATTGTAGTCAGTATAGACATTGTTGCACTGTTTGCACCCCTTTTAATGTGACGCTTAAGCAAACAAACCTGTAGGCAAAATGCCATTTAACTTCCAGTCTACTGGTTTTCCAGGGAAGGTGGTGGGTGCGTGTATATTCTGTTTATTCATGTTTCAGTAGTGTGGTCTAATGACATGGTTTGTATTGAAATACCGTCTTGAGCAGCTTCCTTTTCAATGCGGAAAACTATTTATGGTCTTGTTAAGTTTGGGCAACTTTAAGGACCGATGCACTCATGGTTCAGGATGGCTGTGTTTACTTGCTTACATCATACTACAGCACATACTGCGGAAACCCACATGCTAAAAACAGCCAAAGTTATTTCAATATCCATTAATCACTGTATTTATACAGTTTACACACACACACACACACACACACTCTCACACACACACACACACACAACTGCTCAATATCCTACAATGCATTAGCATTCAAAACATGACTTCTAAAGTCATAATTAGGTGCACAATTGAGTCCTGACTTGATTAGTCCTGATCCGTCAGTCAGACTTGGGCATAAATAAATCAGGGAGCCAAGCCATGAGCCAGTCAGCCACAGTGGCCATAATGAGATTTCCACAATTGAGCCAAACACACACATGGTCATTCACCATGAATTTAGCAGCAAACCTAGACACAACTTGGATGTGGTCAGACAACATGGGACAGAAGAATGGCCACTGAAAAGCAACATCACAGTATAAGGTGTGTGTGTGTGTGTGTGTGTGTGTGTGTGTGTGTGTGTGTGTGTGTGTGTGTGTG
>JAOUWY010000048.1:7624219-7637142 GCA_025728095.1 Prietella phreatophila | reverse complement strand
TTTCCCTGAGGAGGGGGTGTGCATGAAGCGCAAAACGACTGATCTGAAGAATGTAGTGTGAGCGCGTTAGATTTAATCCTAACAGTTTCATTGGTCCACTGTGACCTGTTGGGTAAGTTCTTTGGTCCGATGTGACGAGGCTAAATGTTTTGGCATGAAGCTCGTTAGCCCGTAAAAATCCATAAATTAGCCGCCTCATTGTTTAAGCTGCAGTGTTCAAAGTCTGTGAAAAAAGTAGCGGCTTGTAGTCCGGAATTTACGGTATATGCATCCTGTACAGGGTATATCAAGAAATCCTTCGTCTTGCATTACATGTAATCCGAGGAAAATTATATGCATATGTGAAAATGTTTAGTGTCTGCTAGATGAGACATTTATTATTATTATTATTATTATTATTATTATTGTTATCTATCTATTTATTTATTTATTTATTTAGACCAGGGGTCAAACTCAGATTCTGCCTAGATTTTTTTGAGAGCCCCCCCCTATTATCTATTCTTTCAATAATCTAATCAATAACCCCGGCACTGAGTAAAGTAGTACAGGAAGAAGCAGGCCAGACAGAGACTATTTTTAGATATAATATACAAGCGTCCTTCATCAGTAGGTGTTTTTGGACCTCCACTTCTTGGTCTGTCCGCAACAATTCGCAACACATCTTTTTAGATTTTTTTAATATGTTTGGCAATAGTGTCCTATGTAATGTGATCGCCATGTTTCCTATTAAAAGTCCATCACAACCTCGTGACAGCTGCCTGATCCAGCCATGAGAATGATTTCAATACATCCTTTTGTAAAAGGTGTTCCTAAAGGAAATGTGTGGAGACTTTTGGGACACCTTGTACATCTGTTTTCCAAATATCAAAAATATGTAACCTTAAGATACTCCCACAGGCTTATCTCTGCTAAGAACCTGCACATCCTTATCTCCCATCACTCTTTTCTTCATGCTCCATTAATCCATTCATCGCCACGTAAACTTTCAGCTTTATTTTTGAATTTGCACACCACAGTTATGTCATGATTTCAAATTAATACCGTTATTTCAAGACATTGTCATAGTTGCAGCTTAATAACTTGTTCTTTTGAGTTATCATGCCATTATATCCACATATTATCTCATTAGTTTAACTTGATATTTTACACCACGCAATTTGTCAGTACACTAATTTGTTGCACATTAGATATCGTTTCCCAGTAAGCCAGATGTTTCTTTAGTGGAATTCGACATGACAATTTGACATGATTAAAAATGTATTTAAATTTCATTCCGGTTTAATCAGGGGTTTGACTCCTAACTCTTAGTCATAGCGGCCATATCACCTGTTTGCGTTTCGGTCAGGGTTTCTGTAATGTATGCACGGTTATCACAGTTTAGTACTCGTACTGATAAAACCAAAACGGATGCCAGGCTTCTTTTAGGCCTCTTTGCTAAGGTGCCATATTGCTAATTGATTTATATATGACTAGGTAAATATAACCGAGCAAATATACTCAACTCCAGTTGTTCTATTTTTCCTGTCACTGGTGTTGCCTGGGAGTCGTACACCATGACAGTAATATAGTAAAAATACAAATGAGGTCAAAAGGGTTCAAGGCCAGCATATATATTCTGAATCAGTCATATATGATTTGATCATGTGTGTGACATTAGTATCCCTGACCTTTGGCAGACAGACAAGCAGGTGGTGAACACCACTGGTCCACATTAAGCTTTGTTGCTGCCTGGTACTTGTTTTTGATGCTATAATATTACACTATAGCTTACAGTTTATAGGCATGTCCTGCCTCTTTCCTGTTTTGTTCTGTGTATTTATTGTTTTGCACTCATCTCACACTGTTGTGTATTCACACTGCACTTCATGTAGTATTGCGGTTCCGTGTTGCACCACGTTTCCTGAAGAAACGTCATTTTATTCCAATGTATACAAGCTATAAAGAGGAATGACAACTAAACCCTACTTGACTTGATATCTAATCTGAACTATCTGAATGTGGGTGTGATTGACTGGAACTGTACCAATTTCCTCAACTGTGTGTTACCATTTAGCCCAGACTTGCATTGTTTATGGGCTTGCCTCGGAGACTACAGTCACGGAAGAGTACCTTTAATGCCGCTTTGGGGTTGTGAAACCAGAATGACAAATGTCTTTTGCTTTCATTATTCATCAATATCAGCAGAGGAAAATTCCCACTGTCACAAATAGAAATAGTTAATTGTTGCCCTTCAGCCTGGAAATAAATGTAGAATCTGATCGAGGGATGTTCAAGTACAGCTCGACTGTCACACATCTGAAATTTTCCTGAGTATTTAGAAATCGTATTGTCTGGCGAGGGGGACGGGGGGACGGGGGGACGGCCAGACGGTTGTGTATCATTAGCTCTTTGACCTAGCCCATGACTTTCAAACTTGATTACATTGCTTTGATTTGCAGTGACATGGCACTTTGTGAAACTCTGTTAGCCTGATGCTTTCTGTCACATGGTTTGTTCTAGACAGGAACATTTTAGTCAGTTTTATTTTTGAATATTTTTAAAAATCCTTTTTTTTATAATCCAGTTTGTTTTTGTTTTGTTTATTCATATGCATACACCAATTTCTTGTATTATCATAAGAGTTTATCCACAGCCTCAGAAAGCTCTATCGATTTTGTCCTTTTATAAGAATGGGAAATGCGCATTGTTGCTTGCATAAATGTGATAAGGAAATTGCACTTGGCATCCTTAAGATACATTACATTACATAAGATTTATTAATAAATTTTGTTGCATGTACCAGTATGCAAACCCAGGCCTGGAGAGTGAATCCTGAGTTCAAATCCAGTAACTATGAATTTCTGTTCCTTAAATTGCAGTTATCTCACTTAAGTCTTGGTTTTTATTCTACTCTATTATCACTAACTGTAAAAATGAACAGATTCGTAACCAGATCTACTGTTTTCCATTTCCCCCTTAAACTTACCTTCTCCTGAAGTAGCTACACTGTTTTGTTAGCAGTCATTTAGCAAAGCCTTGGTGAAATTGAAAAATGTGGAACATTATCATGCATCATCAAAATGTTTTCGAGTATTGTGTTATAATATACTTGCCACCCCAAATTTTGGATTTTAAAAGCCATCATCAGTCAAATGTCAACAGGATCAAAAGCCTGCAGCAGTTCTTTGGGAGGAGAACAAGAGATTCTTGTCATCTTATAATAACTACTGTCATTTCTTAAAAAAAATGTAAAAAATGCCTACAGCAGCAGGATGGGAAAATAGTATGGCACAACCTGCTGCCCAAATCAATACTGTAAAGTTCCCTATTTATCTTGCCTACATGTTACATTTCTATATTTGTTATAACCGATTTAAACCTGCTGGTATAAACTTAGAATGGTAATCAATCGAAGTTCAAATCAAAAACTTGTGTGTGTGTGTGGTGGGGTTTTTTTTTTGTTTAGTTTTTTTTTTGTTTGTTTTTTTTGGTAGGGCCAAACATTACGCTTCACTGCTAACATTGTATCTAACAGCAAGCAGCTCCAGAAAGCAGGTGTGATTTTTAAAGATGTTAATGTTACTGCAGTTCAAAGAATTAGAATACATCTTAGCAAAAGCATGTTACGTTGATGATTCAAGGCTTTAGAAGGTCACGTTCAGGCATGAATACCTCTTTTTTGGTGTAAAGCATGATGAATGAGGAGCTTCTCTGTCAGTACGACATTCATTTAAAGGGTATGACATTTCTTCTGCTGCATACACATGCTCTTTAAAAACTGTTGTCAAAGTCGAGCTTAACTCTGCTTAACCTGTCATTTTGGTGGTCTTCAGAATGTAAGGTTTCAGGGGAATTGATCTGGATTTTTTATTTATTTTTTTGTCTTGGTGCTTGTATTTGGAACAAAACATTTAAAATTTTCATTCATTTTTGTGTTACGTTATCAGTCTGTCACAAATCCTGCTTTTTGGCACTAAACACGTGTCTTGTTTGTGACTTTTTTTTTGACCGAGAGAAGGCACTGTGCAGGTATATTTTTGTTCCCCAAGGTAAAGTGTAAGTCCAATTTTAAATTTGAGGGGGGTGGGAGATAATATATGCTGCTAGCATGGATGAGTGGTTTTCCCTTAACATGGCATGCACTATTCATTGCTGAGTCTGCTAATTTAGCTGGGTTTCCTCTAATTCGCAGCTCTAGGGTCTGAGTCTTGTTTTCTCTCCACACAATGCACCCCTTTTTCTGTTCACTTGGACTGGATTTCCCCAATAGATCATGCTATCCTAGTGGATAGCCAAAAATAACCATGCTGCAAGACATGTACTCATGCAGTTGACTCTACAGTAGAAAGCTGGAGATGGACACCAGGTATATACTCACTACCTCAGCTTTGACCTCATAAAGGACACAGTATCTGGCGCTGACTGTGTGGAAATGCCACTGTTGACACAACAAGCTCAGCTGGCAGATTTAGACACTGGTTCAGTCGAGTCTGACCCAATCAGGTATGTAACTGCAGATATATGAACACCAGATAACCTTTGAGAACGGTATAAACCATCTCAGTACCATCTTGTGCGCATTTGCACACATGCCAAGATCTTCCAACAAGGTCACACATGATGTTGTATGATGCAATATTTGAACCTTCTTGCTGAGCAAATGCAAGTTCTGAATGAGAAGAAACCATATCAGTTATCTAGTTCCACATTTACATAGTTTACCTAGTAGTTTATCCTAGTTTACTCCTTTTAACTTCCAAGGGTGTGAAATGGATAACGTATACCAGCAAAGTCATGAGGAACAGGACTTACCGTAGGCCTCTCTTGCAAAGTGCTCAATGATTACTGCCAGACTTGGAGACTGGAAGGCATTAATGGGTTAGTCTGAGGAAGGCGCATGGTGATGGCATCCTTCCCAATGCAGTGCATGAGGAGGAGATGCACCACCTAGTGGTCAAGCCTTTGGTAGGGCAAAAGATTGCCCCTGCACAGTCTGGGGCAGTTGGTCTGATAATTGGAATAGCACCATTGTAGAGCATACACTGGGCACAGTAAAGGACTCAAGTAGAGGTAGTAGCAAGTAGGGGTCACCCTCTATAAAAGTTACGAGGTGAATAAACCGATTCACAAAGTTGGGTGATCTGACTTTGGACAGAAAACTCTGATTCATCCACAAGGTCACCCGAGTGTCATGTGGCCATCAATAAATGCAAAGCAAGCTCATCACCAGAGCATACAACTCCTCAGCACTTTTAGCCAAAATGATTGCTAGCAAGAATGCACTTTTCAGAGACACTTCAAGTCGTCCTCACACATTCAGAGGAGGGGACTGGTAATCTCCTAAGGGACTAGGGATGAAACGGTTACCACGATAAAATTCCTCGATGGTTAGTATTATCATGTCACATTGTAATTGTCGTTAAAACCGTGTGCAATTATGATTTTGTAAAACTCGTGATAAACGCTGTCCACAAACCCAGCGTGAGTCTGACACAGGCGCAGCATGCAACAGTGTTGTTTTTTGAGCGTGAAAACATGGCGGGAGGCAGTGACGGCGCTTGGGAGATTTTCCAATTTTCCAAAAGCATCAAATGCTGAAGGAAACTTAGAAGATGGGAACCCTGTCTGCAGAGCTTTCCAGAAGAAACTGTCTGCAAAAGGGGGCAACACGTCCAATCTGCCGAGTCAACTTCGTGACAACAGTTAACTTTTAACTCAGTGCATGAGTTGGGGGAAAAATAAATAGTTGGACACTATTAAATTGGGTTGATATAATTTCTTATCTCACTTGTATCAACGCAATCTTCCACGAAGAAAAAGTTGCTAGCAAGTGCATGGCTTTGAGTCAAGACAAAGGAACAAGATCAAACAAGACAGTAACAAATAAGTGCGACATTTAAGGGATAATGTACATTCATACCACTAATACACGGCTTTTCAAATAATTACGGGGACATGAAATAGTGATTGGAGATGATTATTTTAAAATTTGACCTGTTCTTTTATTATTTTCTAATCCGTTGCAGTCTACAAAACAATCGTCCATTACAAATACTGAAGTCCTCCGATTTCATTTTCAGTACTATCGTAACTGTAACCGAGACGCACAATGGCAGAATTTGTGTTTGTTTGAAAGGAGCGAGCGTGAGACATGAAAGAAGGGGGAGTTTCAGGATGAACGTTGCCTTATACTGCGTTGCTACTGACAATGGTCATAAACAGGAAATATCCGGAATTTCATCAAGCCTTGCACGTTGGATTTGTTTGCATATTTTGTGTTGTAATAGTAGTGTAAACAGCTGCACATTTGCATTTGTTTACATATTTTGTGTTGTAATTGCAGTGCTAATAATTTTATTTGTTTGTTGATTTTTCAGGTGTAAAACTTGTTTAAATGATTTCAGTGTGTGTATCAGTACCTTTTGTACATTGTCAGCACATTTGAATAATACTGTATTAATAGTGATAAACCGTGATTGTTTTGGTCACGATAATCGTGATATGAGATTTTCATACCGTTACATCTCTGTAGGGGACTATGGTGGGTTTGGGCACCTCTCCCCGTTTAGAAATGCTGTAATGCCATCCACTGTGCTGTGCATTGTGATGCTTAAGGATAGACAGAGACTTGATGCTGTTTAGCAGTCTCTGGAGGAAACCTAGTAATCAGCCCATGCGCCATGTACAACCAGTGACGCAATCTCCATTTACACAGTAACATGCACTTACGGGCATACGAGTGTGCTACTTGTGCTAGAGGCTCTTGCATCTGAATCTTGATCTTGCATCAAGAGTAGATCTCGGTCCTTCAGTTGGCCATCCAGTCTGAGAGTGCTGATCTGCTTGGTGAGGAAGCTACCGTGCTATTTTTGACATCTCATGAAAGCAGCAGTGAGCCAAGGAACCAAAATCTTGTCGGCAACACTATGGGGACTGCTGGCAAGATCTTGAGTTCACGAGGCCGAAGGGCAAAACTTTCAGAAGCGTCTGTGTTTCGGATGAACATGAAAATATGTCGCCCAGATCCACAGACATGAACTGAGTGCAATGTCTTCACGGCTTGACCTGCATCTGTTTACAACTACATCTTGTTGGCAGGGTTTGTTCACATGTGCACAAGTTGGTATCCAGGTGTTTCCCACAGCCCGTAACAGTTTAGAGGGAGAAATAGAAACTGTGCTGGGGTTGCTGTGACTGTACATAGGCATTCAGTAGCATAGCATTCTGTACAGAAAATGAATACATGTGTATACATGTATTTTATATCCTGCCTGGGAGACCAATCGTGGACTCTGTGAACAGGTGTGTTCAGTATAGAAAGGGATTACATTTACAATGCTAAGTTTGTATTTCTTTGTATGCTAAAATCAAAGTTTGTTACCTCATTGCATGTTTCTTTACGTTTAGCTTAATCACAACTTCTTAAATTGTTCAGAATGAAATTATTAGCAGACTGTTTCTTCACTTTGTGTGACTATGTGCAACAGTTGGCATGACTCTGTGCTGTGGGAGCGGCAGTCATTCCTTTTCACTCTTCATTGTAACTTGCTGCTGCTGTTGGATGATGTCTGATGCCTTTGGCAATTTCCTGATTAGCTTCCTAACAGGCTCGCGCTCGGCCTAGCCTTGCAGCATGCCTTTTACATCGCTCGGAGCAGAACAATCAGACAACAGAACAAAGACGAGACGCTTAAATACCAATTGTTGCCATTATGAAAGATTGTGGACAAGTATTATTTTTGCACTAAATAGCATTGTGTTATGCTTGGGGGGGAAAAAATAGAAGACCTGTGCTATTTCTGACAAAGGGAACAGGAAGTTTCTTGTGGCTCCCGTCTTCTGAAACTGTGGTATTAACAAGGTGTGTGTGGGTGGCTGAGGGGTGATGGAGACGGGGCGATGAAAAATATGTTAGGCAGGTTGTTGCAGTGAGGCGAGGTTCTGCTGGCACACCACGCTGATCTGGAATGACAACCAAGCTCTCTAATGCTTAGACAAAATTACTTACGACAAATAACCTGCCTCTGTTAACAGACTCCCAGCTGCTGTGAATGATCAGGATGTCAGTGTCACATTGATTTAACAGGTGACCACAGTAAGTAAAATAATGGGCTGTAGAAAAGACAAAAAAACAACTTTATGCAAGTGATGAAATTCACAAACTTTCACAAAATCCTGTCACATGCCATCGGATTCATGTGTAATTGCAGAGCTCTCGAGTGGCACAACAGAAAAGCATCACCCTAGCACTATGAGATTGCGAGTTCGAATCTGGTTATACAGTGCACTATTCATCAGTATCTGGTCCTATGATTATTTTTAGAAAACCAAATTCCCATCAAATACAATCCAGCAAACAATCCAAATAGTGCAGTTATGCATTCCTCCTCACCTGAATATCCTGTTTCAGGTGTTAATGCGTTACGAGTTAACACTTCATAATGACGTATATACAGTTGGCTCTTCATCTGAACCACAACACGATACACGTCTCCACCACGTTCTTTCTGAGCCCATGCTATTCATTCTGTTCTTCTTGGTTACCTGCCAAGCATGAAAGGAGGACTGGTTTGATGTTTATCACCTACCTGGGGTGCGCATTAGGAATTTATTAGAAGCCTCTAGTGTATGAATCGGTAGACAGCCAGCCTGGAGCTTTCCACTCTTCTTCCGCATACAGTGAGCAATCAGCAGATCTGCTACAGTGGAGGTAATTGGCCTCTGCAGCGCTGCATCAAATACTCATGGGTGCATAATGTTGGTGTCTGGATACGGCGAGCGTAGAATCGTTTCTCCTTCATGACGCCTTGTAGAGTGTTTGCTTCTGGTGGTTCATTATAGATGATGGGATTTTATGTTATCAGAGATGTAAAACAGTCTGACCCTGTCAAGAGGAAGCATTTGGGCAACATCTCCACATTGCTCGTCATCCTGAAATATTACATCGTGGTCATTGGAATCGAGCCTTCTGGCTTTCAGTGTAAAACAACAAAACGGCTCTGATGTGATTGGTCAACGCGCACTTTATTCTGGTTTGTCGCCCCCATTCGTCTGAGTCTTGGCCGGCTACATCGATCGTTGCATTGATCGAGTTTGGAGGGCGGAAATCAGAAAGAGATCTCTAATCAGCCGGCATGGACTGGCTTATATCCAACGACGTTGTTGGCGAACCTCTAATGAGAGGGCTTCCCCTGAGGGGGCAAAGACTAATGCTCAACAAATGACTTGGTGAAGAAATCTTATATTGAGGAATTAGTTTTCTATATAGCCAAACAAAACTCATACCAATGCATCTTTGTGTTTCCCAATACACACTCACCCGCTTGACCTTGCTGTCTCACGCACACAATATTACTAATTGTGTGAGTGGTGTGCTTCGACTATAAGGCCAGCAGGTTCCTCTGAGTTGTTTGTGCATAGTTACTGTTCACCACAGGCTCTTTCACAGAACCAATGAGCTCATTTCCTCCTTCACTTGAGAAGAGAAAGCATTAAAGGAGAACTGCAAAATGATTTCCTTCTGCTTATTTTTCCAGCAGTTGACCATCTCCCAATAATGCACATCCACTGGCATCAGGTTTAGACATCAAAGACACGACAGCAAATTGTGCAACAATGCAGCCTAGTTCACCTTTTCGAAATCCAAACATAACCTAAAAATTCGATAGAACCTGAAGGGGAGGAAAAAAGACAAGGTAACAGGATTTGCTGGAGGGAGCACTTCCCGTGGCACCAGACACCATAACGATGGATACATTTACAAATAATCTCTTCCTGGAATTTGTCTTGTAGAGAATCAGACTCTCTATATTTGTAAAAAAAACAAAACAAAAAAAAACAATGGACAGACGTGAGCATTGGAGATGAGATGAGCTGTACCGTACCTCAAATTAAAGTTGACATAGCAGCACAAGTAACATTTTAAAGAAAAGAATTTTCAGAAATACAACAGGAATAATAGAAATAATAAAACAGATCTGTGTGTATGTACATATATTAGTTCTATTTCTATATGTGCTTGTGCAATATCTTTGTATGCAATACATGTGCATTATCTGTGGAATGACCGTCAACTGTTGGGTGCGTGTGTTTGTGAGACTTTGGAGAAGGAGGTACTGGGTGTTGTGGTATTGTACAGTCTGATGGCTGATGGCACGAAAGAGCCCCCTCAGACGTTTTGAGGCACGTGGCTGAATGAATCTGTGGCTGAATGTGAGCGTGTAACTTGACGTTTATATCAAAACGTTAACGTACAAGTGGCTTCCTGTATATAAAAGTCTTATTTTTAACTGTAACGTTCTTATTTGTTACATTATGTATGTCCTCAGCACACTTTAAGGTTTCATCAGAGCAGGAAACTGCCTTTATTTATTTATTTATTTTGGCGCATTTTTACTGCACAGTCAATGAAAACATGCAGAAAAACAACACCTGCAATGAATAACAGGAACAATAAAACATTTTATGGTCAAATAAAACTGGTAGTTTGTGTGTATAAGTTTATACAGTACATGCAAGTCTGTTCCCATTTCCACCACTTGTGCGCGAAACGATCCGTCTATGAGCAAACACAATAATACACAACACATTGCTCTAGATTGTTGTGGTAATTAAGTTTAAAACAAAGTGTTGGTGCCAGTGTGTTGGGTCTTAAAGGGTTAATGAATAGTTCTTGATTAGAGTTTAGCGCACCGTTCTGTTTTATCTAAACCGTGTAATGGGCTTTGAATGCAATTTGCAGTCTGCAGTGTTTATTCTGTTTGATCGCCTTTGGAAATGCCTCGTGTGGGTTGTGGGTTGTTGTGTGGTATAGCTGGACAGAACTTGTTTCTTCTCGGAAATGTCTCACAAAAACGTGCCCGTGATGAGACCCGTCTACCGAACCAACAGATATTTAGAAGACATTCTGTTACTCTTGCAGTCGTTGTAGCAGCCTTTTCAGTCCTATAAACAAGAATTCTATAAAGAACATGGTACATTCATTCATCTGTAGGAAACGTGTTCTCCTGGACCCAGAGGAAACCCAGACAAACACAGGGAGAACATCTGAAATTCCACACAGACCCGTAACCCGAGCTCAGGATAGAACCAGGGACCCTGGAGCTGTGAGGCGTCAACACAACCTGCTGCAACCCCCATGACACCTGCTTCTTAGCTATAGACTTTATTTCTGTTGGTTCCTGCATTCACTTACAGACCATGGAAATCCTGCTTCTAACTTTGCTGCATTCTGAGATGCTTTTCTACTCACCACGGTTGTAAAGAGTGGTTATTCGAGTCACCATAGCTGTCCTGTCCGCTTGAACCAGTCTGACCATTCTCCTCTGACCTATGTCATCAACCAAACCATTTCCATTTGTAGAACTACCACTCACTGGATGGTTTTTGTTTGTAATTCTGTGAAAACTCTAGAGACTGTTGAAAATCCAAGCCCATCAGCAATCAGTTTCTGAAATACTCAAACCAGCTAATCTGGCACCAAGCGCTAAAGCACTGACACCACACTTTCCCACATTCTGATGTTTAATGTCAACATTAACTGAAGCTCTTTACCTGTAGCTGCATGATTTTATGCCTCTGCCTCTTGATTAGCTGATTAGATAACTGCGTGAATGAGCAGGGTTAGATGTGTTCCTAATATATATGGTTTAGTGTCATACTAGCTATGATATGTTAGAGCTCAAATTCTATCTGGTGCCATCTCGAGGGTGTATTCTTGCTCTGATACACCTCTGCTCATTCATGAGCACATGCCGAGGTGACAGAACTCTGTGAGCTGAACTCTTCAGCTAGACGTAATGAAATGATTGAGATTCTCCAGAGACGCACACCGGGAATTTAACTGCTCTCATTGACCTGAGAGAGCTTCGTTCATGAGCTAATGAAGCTTTTAGTGGTCTATTTCTGTCCTGCTATGCAGCAGTAGGTACAATTTAGCATAGAACAGAATAGATAATGTCATGTTGGTCTAAAATCAAACCTGTAGTATTTCTTTTAATAAGCTTGAACATTCTTGTTACTGCACCTGAGCTCGAACCTTTTACCGAAGCAAATAGAATGGAAATGGGTGCTTTATTATAAGCATGTTTGGGCATATTGTCCATGATTTTGTTTAGCAGCTCAGCAACAGTGAGTCAATAAACCACACAAAGTGGTTTGTGTGACGCAAATGCCAAACTCATCAAAACACATTACTAGAGTTAATCAAATCTCATTGATATTGATTGAAAATGCATTGGACATTATGCAGATTGGAACAAATGTAGTCGTGAATGTCTTTTTCATTAGTGTTTTGCTCAGGCTGTTCCTTTGAGCGGAGTTATCATAAATCAGGGTGTTGTGGTTAGGTTTGGGTTTGGGACTGTGTTGCACAGTCATACAGAAGTCACTGGGTTTTTCAGGTACAGCAGAGACCACTGCACTCCAGAACACTGAGTAATTATTCCAAGTATGCGCACACGCACACACACACACACACACACACACACGTTTCATTACTGAAATGGCGTCTGCGAAGCTTAGCTAGAAGTGAAGAAATGAAGGGAAGGGAAAGACGAAGCCTGTCTGTTTGTGAGTGCACCTCACATGATGTGTTTAGATTTGGCTTACCAGTCTACTTTGTCTGGATCTCATTTTATTGCCAGTTCAAGGTTTGGGTGAGGGGAATGATGGACTATTCTGTTCTCCTCTGTTGTGCTTCTGATGCAGTTTTATTGTAGCATTGCTGACGATTATGCTTCTTGCGCAGTGGCAAGCTGCCAAGTGCAGAGTTATCACCCCATGAACCCGAGCTCTTATGTTCGTTAATTTTCTAGCTCTCTTGAGAATACAATTGTTCCCTTTCTGTCCTTTATGCCTGTGTATGTCTATGTCTCTCTCTCTCTCTCTCTCTCTCTCTCTCTCTCTCTCTCTCTCTCTCTCTCTCTCTCTCTCTGGCCATCATG
>JAOUWY010000048.1:7612111-7624119 GCA_025728095.1 Prietella phreatophila | reverse complement strand
GAACACGTGTGTTCAGTGATTCCAACAGGGAGAGGCGCGAAGTGGAGCGTTATGGCCGGACACACACGCAATCAGAATAGATGAGTTTAGCAGGCTCACAATTGCACAGGGATGTAGTTCTTGTCCTGTGCTGCACAGCCGACTCTTGGTCCCTCGCCAGCTGTTAGCTTCTGCGACTTGTGGAGTGTTGACATTTTTACACACATGCAGATGCGGCAGCACTCGTCGCATCCGATGTACCAAACCTATTAGCACATGTAAATGAATTCCTCGCTGCAAAATTGAATCTGAAAGCCAGTAATGACCATAAACATTTGTTGTTCACCGGTTTTCGAATAGGTTACAGATTTGAACACGTTTTTACCAGCCATCAGATTGCATGGATGGTGGGAATGGCGGACGAAACTATTACTAACTAACACGGTGCAAGCATTTCCAAATACATGGTTATTAATCGATCGATGAAGAAACAAGGCACTTAAGGAAGATCTGTGGGAGGTAGACAAGGTAACGAAAGTTAGTGTCAAAAAACAGTAACTATAGCGTGATTCACGAATTCCAGTTTTTGTAAATGTTATAAATCAGTTGTTTAGCAAGTCACCTGTGCTTAGTCATTTTTTATGTTTAAACTTGCTTGATGATAACTTATTAAACACCAGGCTTAAAATGACTTGGCCAACCGTTAAATAATTTATACTGGTTTTTTTTTTTTGACAGAAAAGTCAGTTTCAGCAAGAGAAGGTAGATATGAAACTGACACCCGATGAAGAACTGTAAATAATGTAGTAAGAATGAACAGACCTCTGTTATGGATTAAAAATAAAATAAAAATAAAAAACAGCAGAAGACCTTTCAAGCAGCTCCAGTACAGCTTCAACATTATTAGCAGACATGACTGGAATAAATCCGAATTACGATCAATACCAAGACAAAAATAAGCGGAAAAGAAATTTCCAAACACACTGGAAGAACACTTAGAGTAGATTAAATACAGGATATTACACAGGTTTGTACAGCACCAGAGACAAATGAGAAAATGTATTGTTTGGAGGAAGCGTCGAGAAACTGTAGTAAAAGCTGCCCTTTTTCAGGCTCAACCAATTTTAGGATTAAAAACGATTAAAAAACACTGAAAGTTGATCCATGTGACTGTTGGGTTCTCATGCATTGCTTGTGAACACATGAAACGTGCAGTTCCCTCGACGCAGAGGAAAGAATTCCCAAGAATGCTACTTCAGCACCATCTGCTAAACAGGTCGACTTGCAGACTACCTGCCTGTATGTGAGAAATTTTTGTTTCTGTAAACGTGTTTTTATTTGATTTTCTATTCAGAACAATATTATTATGGATGCAACCAAAATATTTTGGGCAAAATTGACTTGAAGCCCTTGATTAGTTGCATCAGATGTGCTTGAGACACCTGTTTTGTATATTTGTGCTGTTGTGAGGGGTTTTATTCAGGAGACTGGAGAAGTCATTATAAGTGGCATTTTCAGTTACATTTGGGGAAACCACTTGAAGCATTTGTTGTGTTGAACTATTTCAGTTGCTTTTGTTTGAGTTGTTCATAGCAAACAGCTGGAAGTCTGTACATTTTAACAATAAACCTGATTTGCAATGGGGGTTGAATCATTTTTATTGCAACTGTAAATTTGGTAGATCGCAAGCTGGGAAACGATATCACATAAGCCTAATAACACTATCAGTCCATTTGGCTGAGGGGCGGACCAGATGTTTGTCGTATTTCCCTTTAATCAGCTAATGTGGTCTACCACAAAAAGCCCTAATGTGTGTCTCTTTGCCTTTCTTTGTCTCTCCAATCCTTTCTCTCTCTTCCTCCCTCTGTCCCACCCTCTGTCTTTGTATGATCCATTATTCATTGAGCTCTAAAACCTCTTTTCATTGGTGTAAATGTTGGGCAGGGTTGACGCCATTGCCATGTCTTTAACCGGCCTACGCCGGTTACGGCTGCGTGCGAACAAACAGGCCTCATTTGATGTAATCAAAAAAGGCCTTATTCAAGTCAGATGGGGGGGGGCCCAAAAACAGAAGTCTGCCCAATATTCGACCTCCTTGAAGTCGTCCTCCAAGAAAGCTGCTCCAATACTTGTCCATTGTGGTCCTGCAGTGCTCAAGTTCCAACAGGATGAATCATAAAACATGACATTTGTAGGCTTTTTTTGTGTCTGACTAATCACTCCAGAAACACTTGAGCTCTTTTTCTCCAGCTCGGTGACGTTTAATCTGGCTGGCAGCAGCAGTCCATGGGGGAAGGCATTGGTTGCATTCTGACATGAGCTTTGAAAATTGTTTCCAAGTGCATTATATTGATGAAATAATACTGCACGCAATAGTTGATCTCTTCGTTGAAATGCTGCAATGCTTTGAAAGTCTATATATGAAATATCCTGAATCCTGCTTTTGATTTGATTTTAAACAAAAAGCATTTTAAAACATTGTTTTTTTCCTTGCCATGTTTTGAACAACCTGCTTTGCCTTTTACATTTTATTCCGTGTAATTAAAAAAAAAGTACCAAAAAAATCATTATTCTTTCTGGATAATGTTCACTTCAGCCTCCTGCACACCTTTACAGGATTTTAATTGGTTAATATGAGGTAGTTGGTTTCCGGATGATTAGAGAGAGAGAGGCTGAATTGCTGTGAAGTGCAGACAAAGGGAAAATTAAATGAAATCAGGAGAGTGAAATTAAGTTTGACTGGAGGCTTTACTTTCCTCCAGTGTCTCATTATGCAGTTGCATATTTGATATAAAGGTTGTGTGAAATGGGATTTGATTATTCAGATTTTTCACGCACTTGGACAGGTCTGATGGAGTGAAAGCCTGGAGGGTCAGGATGACTTACCTTGGCATGATTGAGGAGGTTGGCTTTAGAAGGGTTAGTGTGGCTGATGTAAGATATATTAAACAGTTAATACATTAATACTTTTAACAGTTTTCCTTTATTGTTGCTTATAGTATTAGTACTCTAATTACTATCAGCAAATCTTTCATTAATTTCAGACTCGAGGTGGATTTTATGAATACCGAGAACTAAGTAGGGCAGTAGCCGCTCCTGCAACAGGCACAACCAGGAAAAACTACCGCTGTGGATTTTTGCCGATAACAGATTATCCGTGCCAATTAGTCAGACAGCCAATCGACCTCTATATCAGACTAACCAAGTAGCTTTATTGTTGAGATTTCAGAAGCTCTTTATCTTGCCAAGTATGTCACACATTTGTCATGGTTTTTGCACACTTGTTATGACATGTAACATACTAAACAGACCAGACATGTGCACAGACTATTAACAATATTCAAGAAAATTTATGGGGAAAAGGTTTGGTTCAACAAGCATTAAAAATTGTGCTAAAATTGCAGTGCATTAACTCACTATACCTTATTTAAAAGGAAAATTCCTTTATACAATACATATGATCTCAAAACTAAAAGGTCTTAGTGCCTCAACACTAAACTCACAATGATGATAGCAAGGAAAAATCTAACATGGAGCGAAGGAGGAAACCTTTGGAATGGGTGGATCCAGTCATACACTGACCAGCAATTGTCTGATTATTCTTGACTTTATGGATGTAAATTCATGGACAGTGATACCAGTGTGCTTGTTATCACTATAAACATTATAGTGAAGGTGTAGGTAAAGGAGACATGTTGCTCTTAATCTGCAGTCAGTCAAGGAGCTCAGGACGGTAAGAGTAGGATCTGCTTTGGAAAGAATAGCTTGGAGCTTTGCCCGTGTAGGAGGTTGTGGTCATCAGGATGTCATGAAGCAGTCATCATTAATAGGCCTAAGGCACACTGGCTAATTCTGGGAAGTTGCCCCATTCTGCTCCTGCCCTAGGTCCTGATGGAGTAAACACTCAACCATGAATAATGGGACAGGTGGGACAGAGCGATATGTCCATGATTTCCCAAGGGTACTCGGCACTGTTGTAACTCTTATTAACACTCTTTTAGTACCAGTTATTTTTTCTGATTAATTCACACTAGTGCGTGACAAAACAACAGCCGATCATTAATTTTCATGTGCGTGCTCGACATGGAGCCGTGATTTCGGGTGACTTCACAATTCTGTATGACCGGTATGACACAGGGAAGTGACAAATACAGACACATTGCTCGATTGATTCCTCTGACAAATCCTGTGGCATATGCGGTCTGACTTTTTTTTTTTTTTTTTTTTTTTTTTTTTTTTTAAAACCTGCCTGCAGTTAGTTCCCGTTTACTGTTGACATGCAAAGAATGGAAGATGGAAAATATTAAGAAGAAAAATTCAGCTTGGAAGTAACAGATAGCTTTGCTAATCTGCTGATGAGGCTACAGTAGTATGAAGCCTAGCTTCTATGTGATAAACAACCACTCTGATTAGTGCGTTATTTAAGTTGGGTTTAATGAGGTAGCTTTAGAAGGTATAGTGTGTATATATAGCTATTACCATTTCTCCTCCGAGAAAAAATCTTCAAGTCTCTTCAGTGCCTCTGTTCAGCATTATATCAGAGTAACAGCATGAGATTATTGCTTAGTGCTAACTGTGAAAAAGCCCAACCACAAATAAAAAGAACGTTTCACAAATGGTCTTTTGTTGAAGGCTACTTGTGCAGTAAATCAAATCTTTCAAATGAACAGTGCCGAACTCAGCTGTACGACTTACCATTCTCAGTGACAATCAACAAAAATGAACGTTATGTCACCTTCACATGGCTTGGAGGCCAGCCGTCATGCTTCATGCTGAATCTGTCCTGGAGGATTTAATTATGACTGGACCAAGGGTGCTAGCATCAGTCAGCAGGACACTTCACTTGTAAATCCATCTCTCTTGTTCTGTCAGTCCGAACACAAAAACGTGTCTTTTTCCTGTGTGTAAGAGGAATTAACTAGACCTGCCGCTGGATCGACTAGACTTCATCCAGATGCACTCCGAACATGGCGATGGACCATTCCCCAGACGTGTAATGAAAAAATGTGACAATTTATTTTTGACAACGTGGCTAATATGTTGGGCCTAGTTTCATTTATTTATTTATTCAGTTTTTTTGCATGTCGTGTCAAATCGATCGAACATTGATTGACTGCACTGTTATTTTAGAATCATACAAGCAGGGAGGTACTAACCCTCAACTTGCCGAAAATAGTTCAAGGAAACATTGCTTCTGTTCTGGCTTATTTGGCTATATTTAGCCTTCAAGCAAAGAAAATGATTAATGTGTATATACATTAGATTATCTCTACAGTACATGATAAATTTAGCTACGAACTGGCTGAGGATAGATACAGTAAAGTTTATTTCAGAGTCATAAGTAGTTCTACATACTAGGCTTGTGCAATATGAATTTTTTTCCTTCTCAAATTAATCATCCTTAAATTAAAAATAAATAAATAAAAACAGGAAAATGAGCATTTCTACCATTTCAGGTTTAAGGAGAGTAGGGGAGGGTGTAATAATATTTCCAGCTGTGCAGTCGGAAAGTGCTTGCCAGCAGCAGCAATCACAGAACTCAGCTGGATGCTGGAATGTTTTAGGTGATTCTGCAGTAAACAGTAAAAAAAAATAATAATAAAGTTCATTTTTCAGTATATCGCTTTTTTCTTTTTTTTTTACAGAATGGTTATATAATGTCCACATGGCTGATATTTTCACTCTTTAGCTGCTGTTGCAAGTGTTTGGACGTGTTTGAGTGCTGACCAGGAAAGCCGGTTATTTATGGTATTTAATCGCTTTCTAATCAACATCACCACTAACATTATTTGTGAAGTTCCAAATTTGACCACATTTGTATGCCAATCAAGAACATGTTTAGAAAAGTGAATGTTGAAGTCATTCCAGATTAATATGTCGATTAACTCGTTTCCTGTTCTACTGGAGAGAAAAAGACTGCCGTTTTGCATATTTTTGAGCGCAAACTTGTACTAGCGTTCTCTTGAGATTATTTTGTAGAGCTCTGTTGGCAGATGTAGTAATATAATCACGTCGTTGGATATCATGGCAGTGTAAAATCGTATAGAGGCGTTTAAACCACACAAGTGCATTGCATAATGCATTTGCTGCTGGCACTAAAACGACAGAAAATCCACATCATCTCTGAGGGATCATCTGTGTTGAACACTTAAGCACCTGCCTTCTGTGACGATGAATATTTTATACTGAAGAAATTCAACTACTCATCCCTGAAGTGTAAACACTTGTCACTGGTCTAAAAAAAATGCTCAGTGCTTAATATGATAAACTAGTGAGTAGTAGTAGGGCTGTGGCAGCCGCTATGAAAACCGCACTGCCTGCGATGGTGTCACATCACACGCCAGGTTAATGATTTCTTTGTCTGCTTTATGGGAAAAAATACATATTAAACGGGTAAACACTACAAATCTCAGGAGTCATCTCCAGGCATGTCACCCAACCACGTTTTTAAATTTGATTTAATATTATTTAATATCATTTAGTTTAATATCCTCCTGGTGTTTGCAGTTTTATAGGCTTGTGGTATACACTTGTAAAAGAAATAAAGTATTAATCAGAGAAATGTGCGACTTTGTTTCATCTCCTTATTATACTCCATCTCTTCTGCCGTTGCAGGTCAATCACAATACCATATACTACAGCGCCCTCACGCTGTTTGTCATAGCAACGGCGTGACAAGACTGTATCGAGTTGTTTCGAGGATGGAAGTGCTACAAGCTTTGTTATGAAACAGATGTCTGAGCCTCATTTTTTATATTTAGGTTTTGTTTCATTTAAGCCAATAAAATATTATTATTATTATTATTATTATTATACTATATTACATATTATATCAAATAGTGATATAAATTTTACTTTATCGACAGTTGGTTAATGACCATGGTAAAAAAGCTGCCACCATCACTGCACTAATTAGTAGGGTGTGAGTTCAAATCCTAGTGCTGTTGGTGAACTGCCCTTGAACAAGCCCCATAAGTCTGAGCTGTTCAGCACTGTGCCTGGATTGTAATAGTCTCAATTGTAAGCTGTTTTGAATGAAATGTAATGTAAAAATGTCCAGTTGTTTGTTAGTCACTACACTTCCTGCTTCTCTTCTCTTGAAATGAGCAGTGCTCGCAGGGGGGCAATCATAAACAAGAATAATTCTTCCAATGTGCCCTATCTTGAATGTTGGACTTTCTCTCCCCACACCCCATGTGACGGTGACAAAGCTGCGCAGAAGTAACCAGCCTCCAGAAGCCGTGGGCTGATGGAATGAGCTTCTAATCCAGCGCCAGGCGCTGATAAATGACTGCGAATGCAAGCCAGGCATTCATGGGACACTAAGCTCTGCTCCAGCAGCCCCCCTGTAATTCCGCTCGAGCCTCGGGCAATCTGCCCCTACCGTGTCATTACCTATGCAAAGCAATATTCAGATTTTAATCTCAGGTAAATTAAACATTTAAAGAAAGTTGACTTCAGTGAGCAGAACCCCAAGGCATGCTTTAATATTCAAATAAAGCCTGGATGAAAAATATACCGGCATTCCTGAGGAAAAATGTCTTTGAAAGAAAGAGTATCGGTCTTATTATAGAAAGTACACCTTTTGAGCTTTCACATTCTCAGTACTATTATAGACATGGATAATTATTACAGCTAATAACCTGTACTTTATAACCATCAAGGGTGAGCAGATTGTAGATGATTATAGTATTTTTCTGGGCCGCTAGCTTTTCAAACCAGGTACTCCAGGTAAACTATTTGGTAGCTCATCTTTGAGTAAGAAAAATATATTTTTTCAGTGATAGTGATGATCATGACCTTTTGACAACTGACATTTGCTTTCATTGTGTTTTATAATAGTTTCTACTCTAAAATTGGTTGTGCTTTTAAAACGTAAAAAGAGGGACACTTTTCGATGTTTCCTACAGTTGACACAATGCATTTTTTTTCTAAATTGGCTCTGTTGCTGTTCCCTCGTCGTCATCATCACTTGTTTTTCCAGTGTATTTCAGCAGTTCTTTCCATTTATTTTTGTCATAGTAATGACCACAAGCTAAACCTAGCATTATTTATCCTTGCTGATTTGGAGATGTAGAAGGTTTGGTGTGCCCAATGGTCACTAACATGTTTCTGTGTCAGAGTGCAGACTGGCTTGCTGAGCAACGGTTGTTGAAAGTAGGCACCGAGTTAAATCGAGCACACAGAACTGAAAGTTTAAGTGTCTCAGAATGATGCAGGGGCTCCACCAGGCTTCATTAGGATATACACTATATGGCCAAATGCATGAGGAGACCTGACCATTACAGCCATATGTGGGTCTTCCCCAAAGTGTTGCCACTTATGCAGAATGTCTGAGCATGCTGTAGCATTACTATTTTTCCTTAACTGGAACTAAGAGGCCCAAACCGGTTCCAGTATGACAAGTACCACTGTGCACAAAGCGAGCTTCATGAAGACAGAGATTTCCAAGTTTGGAGTGCAATAACTCAAGCAGTCTGCACAAAGCCTTGACCTCCACCCCACTGTGGGATGTATTGGAAGACAGACTGCATCCCAGGTCTCCTCATGCAACATCAGTGCCTGACCTTGCTAATGCTCTTGGGGCTGAATGAGCACATCCCCACAGCTATACTCCAAAATCCAAAATGTTCATGTTCAAAAAGCATACTGTATATGAGTGTGATGGTCAGGTGTCCATATAGTGTGTGTGTGTGTGTGTGTGTGTGCACCTGGTTGAACTCTGGGTTCTGGCCAATCTTGGCAAACCATCTCTTATTGAGCTTGCTTTGTGCACAAGGGCATTGTCATGCTGGAATTAGTTTGGACCTGTTAAGTTTTTGTGAATGAAAACCATAATTCTGCAGCATACAAAGACATTCTATACAATCCTGTGCTTCTAACTTTGTGGCAACAATTTTGGAAGGTGCTCATGTGTGTAATTGTCAGGTGTCCACATACTTTTGGCCATACAGTGTCATTTGGTTGTCCAAGATTAGAATGTATTAGCCCCGGGTGCCCGGATTACTGATTTGTCCTGAGTTTCATGTCCTAAAATCTGGGTTGGGGAATATTGCGTCTCTTTTGTGTCCGTGTGCATCTGTCAAAGTGCTCGCAGTGTGTCCCAGTCATTGGTGATGACTGTCTCTCTGTTTATGCAAAAGCATTTTTCTTCATGCAAAGTCCATGGGAACCAGATGGTTTTTTAGGTCTCCAGTGATCCATGCTGGAACTTCCTATCTCTACTAGCTCGTTCTATGTCGGGCATGACTCGTGCCCTGATCCGTGTCCGTCAATACCGTAACATGGCTGTACACGGACATCTAAAAACCTTTTTCTCCATGACCTTCTGACAAAGTGATTAATTGAGGAGGAACTCTGGAAGGATGTTGCTGCTATCCAGTTATTGCAGTACATATTTCCTGCTGTGAGATCTTTCTACTTCACTAGTGAATTTGGATGTTGTATTGTTTGAGGTGTTACTGAGAAATCACAAAGTCGAAAAAGACATCAGATTGAAAATAATTTCAGCTAGAATAGCAATGTTCCAAAAGTAAACAGCTGTGAAATCACTGTTTCATAAGAGGATTAGGTACAAGTGGACAGAAAAAAAATGACAGAGTGTGTTTGAGTATCTTTATTTAGTGAGTCCTTGATAGTGTAATACAGGAATGATTTTTATTTTTCATCTGCAGCACACATGCTCTTCAGCATCAAACTGTCTAAAGGAGATCTTATTGCGAATACATTTGTAGAGTAGCATCCCTCTTTTCTAATCCGTGGAGTACATAAAAATCACCCAGCTCTCATAGCTGCTAAGTGTTTGGTTGAGAAGTTGATTGGTTTGCGTATTCGGAATTGGAAATGACCAATTAAATTTCAATAAAATATTTAACCCAGCCTCACTTCTCCTTCACATTTATAGCTGGAGCGATCATTTTAATGAGGTTGTGGTATGAGAGAGGTAGGCCATTCCTCAGCTCAAAAGAATATTGACAAAATTGATCAATTACATTGAGACATAGATGGTCTCTTTTTTTTTTTTTTTTTCTTCCTCTTCTTCTTCTTTAGCTGCAATCAATCACATCTCATTTCCTAGTCCTGGTGAAATCCCTCGGCTGGTGCAAGGCCTCAGGTTCTGGTCCTGAGACAGTAATGGGACCTGACAATGTTCTCAGATGTCACCTTTCTTTGTTACTCGTCCAGAACACTTTTCCAAGTGTACTCCTTAGGTTCATCCTTCACAAGCGAGTTGGCATCTTTTAAGCCTCGGCCAAGCGACCCTCTGAGGTCCGTTCTTGTTCGGAATTGGAAAACAAATGGCTTGTGGTTTCAGTTTGCATAAATTACGGACTTCAGAGTATTTGTGGGTAGTACAGTGTCGTGGTTTCACTGTGTTGTCAGACGGTTACCTCACTATTGACCTTTAATAAAAAAAAAGGACTAAAATACACTTCGATCTATTACGTCAACCTGCTGTTCTTTTCACCCAGTCGAGTCTTTACTTCAGTGTTTTTCCTCCCTGTTGTGTTAGGCTGCATCTCCCCAGAATTCCAACAGCTATTGTATTTTGCTAAGCGACTCTGCACGTATATATTATTTTTTGTGGCGTTTCAATGTTCCATCTTTCCTCACAGCCACAGTCTCATTCAACAATATGATAAATATGTTTCATGTTATTGTTGAGGAGTATCATGATATTTTTAGCCTAGGTTATCATAAGGTGTGAATTTCACGCTAACGAGTAGTGATGTTCGAGACTGCTGATACAACACCATCCAGTAATTTCTCTCGGGGGGGGAAAAAGGATTGTTGTACAGACGCAAATTGAGTCATTTTGAAGATCACTTTTGCTCTCCTCCCTCATTCTCTCTCTATTTCATTCTCTCCCGGTCAGTCCTCTGCATTCACTCACACCAGCTCTGGCATGCAGACGGAGGGGCTGTTGGGTCTTTCCAGCTCAGCTCTCAGTACAGAGCTTCTTTGTTCACCGTGCTCACTGCTTTACCCAGCACTTAAAACATTTTCAGCCAGCACTGTTTTTGAAGCTCCTGTCCCCTTATTTATTTATTTTTTTTCATTCTGACATCTGTGGTGATTTATTCTTCTAATGTAGCACCAATTTGTTGCTACACAGTTTTATACAGAAGTGGTAGGATGATGGTGTGCACATTTTTCCTTAAATGATCATGGTGGGTGTCTGTAACGCAAATGCCAAAAATATAAAGGGGAACTCCAACTACCTGCTTTAGAAATGCGTTTTTAAAAATGTATTTTCAGTGCAATTAGTCAGCCTTTGATGCATTATGAGATGAATTAGCCTGCCTAATCTGTGTGGCTCTTACAACTAAGAGATTAATCTCCCCAAATATTTAAGAAGTATAATCGTAACCGTTCGCTCCACTGATAACTTAGAAACACACTCTGTGTCTGGGAAACTGAGATGATGATGACCGAGCACAGGCATTATCTCCAGATGTTCCCATTACCTTCATTTTTTAGAAAAGAAGCTATTAGTACAAGACTGTGAAAAGAACCAATTTAAAACTTCTTTTGATGATGATTCTTAATCATCACAGCATTGATGCATTACTGCTCCAAGGTCCGTGGTTCGATCCTGAGCTTGGGTTACAGTCTACTCTATGTGGAGTTTTTAGCACGTTCTGCCTGTGTCCATGTGAGTTTCCTCTGGGTTCTCGGGTTTCCTCCTACTCTCCAATAACGTATAGGTGGAGTTGATGACTCTAATATGGCCATAGTCGTGAATGTGTGTGTGCATGACTCAATGCGATGGAATGGTGAGTCATTCATGGCGTTTTCACACCTCACACACAGTGCACCCGGAATTGACTCTGGACCTTGCCCTTGATCCAGTGTTGGATGTCAGCCAACATTAAAGACACCTTGTTCCTGAAATCAATCCTGAACAGTTTCTGCAGTGTGGCAGGACGCATTATCCTGCTGAAAGAGACTACTGCCATGATGCAGTGTACTTGGTGTGCACTGTGTTTTCGTAGGTGTCAAAGTAACATCCACATGAATGGCATGAC
>JAOUWY010000048.1:7597940-7612011 GCA_025728095.1 Prietella phreatophila | reverse complement strand
TTCCCCCGGTAAGCCCCCCCCCCCCCCCCCCACACACACACACGGCCATCCACATGATGTAAAAGAAAATGTGATTCATCAGACCAGGCCACCTTCCTCCATTGCTCCATGGTCCAGTTCTGATATTTTGTAGCAAGCTAAGATGCACTGTGTGTTGTGACCTCTTTTTATGATTGCAGTTAGCTCTTCTATGAGATCAGACCAGATGGGTTAGTCTTTGTCCATAACCATTGTCACCATTTCACCGGCTGTCCTTCGTTGGACCACTTTCGGTAGGTACTACCCACTGTATACCGGGAACACGCCACCAGCCTTGTCGTCTAGCCATCACAATTTAGCCCTTGTCAGAGCCTCTCAGATCCTTACGCTTGCCCATTTTTCCTGCTTCCAACACATCAACTGTGAGAACTGACTGTTCACTTGCTGACTAATATATCCCACCCCTTAACAGGTGCCATTGTAACAGGATAATCGATGTTACTCACGTCACCTGTCAGTGGTTTTAACGTTATGGCTAATTGATGCACAGTTTGCTAAAGCTAATATTTGCATTGCAGATATTTGCCACTTAATCTGTTTGTCTAATATGTCTGTTTACAGCATACTTAACTAGACTCCAGTGTTTAATCCGTATTATTCCATTTTAGGGCACTGATGTACCTGTTTCAACTGGCTGAAGCTTTTCAGTTGAGTTTTTCAGTTGATACAATAATGTTGCATGATAACGAGGATGCGAATTATCCTTCTTAATGTGCAATCATGAGTAGCTTATAACATGTGCCTCTGCTGGCATCGCATCCTCACTGATCCTCATCCCAGTCTTGCTGTTTTTGCTCTACGAAGGTGATAAGGACGCAGCAGATGAGTTCTGCATGGGTATCAGTCCTTGGGAGGTGTTTGGCATGGATTGCCATTTGTTGGCAGCATTTGCTTCTGGGAAGTGGAGCTTTGCATCTTCTCCTTTTTTTTTTTTTTCTTTTTTTACTTTGGTTGAAATTAGTTTGAAATGCACAAGATGACCTCATGTGCTCAGACTATTCGTTCGTTCAGCTAAAAAAAAACATGCTTTGCCCACCAAGATCACTGCAACATACTATATACAGTACTTGCATCATATCTGTTTAATTTCATACAATTACATAACACGATACATACAGTATTTCCAGAACAATATTAGGTAGATTTTTACTGTTCGAACGATCTCAAATGATATTATCCTCGACTATATGTACAGAGAGTCAGTTTTGTTTTGTTTTTGTCTAATTATATTCTTGTCCTGCACATCAACTTAAAAAAATAGCTCAGGAAATACCCAGGAACCGAGTGAGCTCAATGCTAGACTCAGGGGGAGTGTGCCTATTTTCTTAATGATCTGGAAAAGACCCAAACACCAGTAAAAAGCTGTAAAGGCAATAAATGGCCTCATTTCAACAATCACAGCAGGTCTGTTCTTTATAGAGCTAACCTTTTCCAACTTCTGAGAGCTTTCCTCTGGTGGCAATAACACCAATCAGCAATCTTTATCCACTAATTATACCTAATTGTTTTCGGAGACACTAGATACATTTTTGCAGATGTGCTCATTATTGCGGAGACTTTCGAGGCCAGTGAAGCACTTTGTCATCTCCGAAGGGGAGCCACCACAATTTGACAGCCATTAGCTTGCTTGTGTTTGTTTGAGCATAAGGTGCTTCAGTTCTAACTCGTGCATCGCATTTCTTTTGTTTTTCCTCTTTTTTTTCTTTTCTTTTTTTTTTGTGCTGTTGTGATTTCAGCAGACTTTCACTGAGTCCCTCTGATCATAGCTGCTCGCATTTCTTGGGGTTGTTGCCATGGAAACATGCCTCCGCAGGGCTTTTTGTGGGGTAGTGTGGTAAGCTTAACAGTTTTAGATCGAATGAGATAAGTCTTTCGGATAAGCAAGCTGGATAATATCACAGTGTCAGTGATGTCTGTAGTAATGCTGTTTTGTCTCCCTTCTGGCCTCGTGTGTGTTTTTCCACTCTGGCTGCCATGGCTCATTTGGTCCTTTTCATCCTTTCATGTCTTGTTTTATGGTTTGCTGTTGTCCTTCCATATACTCTCAAAAGTTTCCATGCTGTTCTGTGAGTGAAACAGTCGTATATATTGTTGTGTACTATTTTATTTCTATATAACTGTCCCTCTGGCACCCTGACCAGGGTGTACCCCGCCTTGTGCCCGATGGTTCCTGGGATAGGCTCCAGGTTCCCCGTGACCCTGAAGAAGGTGTAAGCGGTTGAAGATTAGATGAGATAACTGTCCCTCAGTAGTGGAATAAACTTCCAACCTCAATCTGGACCGCAGAATCGGTCACAATTTTCAAAAAACAGCTAAAGACCCACCTCTTCCGTGAGCACTTAACTAACCCCTAATATTCCAACCCAACATTATATAAAAACAACAAAAAAAACTTGCTCTTACATCTCTACTCTGCTTCTCTATAACTCGGTTATAAATCTTGTATAGTAGCAATACTTGTGGTGTTCTCCGCGTGAGTTAAGAGAAGTTATGTGAACTTCTGACACTGGAATTTCTTGATTGAATTTTGATTTGACCACAGTATATGTATCAAGCTGAAATTCATGTTTTGCTTATTGTAAATACACAGAAAAAAAAATGATTGATTGTCGCTGAGGCAAAGACCAATATACATAAAACACTATTAATTCATTCTTTTGATTCTTTCATATTGTCTCTGTGAATTCCACAGAAAAGGTGGGTTTTTTGTTTTGTTTTGTTTTTCCAATCAGGACAACCAAATCTTAATTATTGTTTAACCTAAAGATTGTGTTGTGTACAATTTATTAATGATCTTGAGGTCAGCCTTAAGTGTAGCAGTGTAGGGGGACTGTTTTAAAATAATTCAACAGCTTAGGGGTTTTTGGGTATAATATCAAAATCAGTAGCATTAGGAGGCCGGGTTTAGGGGTCGTCAAGTGACAGACCACAATCCGAATGCAGATCCCGTAGCGTATTAACCGTATTCTTGAAAAATTGCTGTCGCAGAGTTGATAAATATATAAACAAGCTACAGTTCAGCGACTCTAGTTTTCTAACCATGAAACATCGTGTCCTGTTGTGCACATATTACATGCAATTATGTAAATAATTGAACTAGCTGCAAAGCTAGAGACATCAGCACAGATTTTTATAGATTTCTCATTTTATTTACTCTTTCTGGTCTGATTTTAGAAAACTAATGTAATGCCAGGACATAGAAGTATGGATTTATTCGTCCCTTGATGGCGCTAGTTAAAAGTGGTAACATTAAGCACCATGATTAAACAAAATATGATTACATATATAAAAAAATTGTATTATTTAAAGCCATAAACTCACCACTAATAGTTAAGCATTAAAAGGGAACTGCTGCAGTCATTCGGTCATGTTAGTGTGTTGCTTATCCAGACCTGTGTCAAACTGTGTATCTTTAGATGTACACACTATCTGAGTGTTTTGATATTTAATCACTGAAAGTGCTCTGTTTTGCCAGTACCATGTTATATAACACTGACAACACTGTTGGAGCAGTGGAGCACCATTATACACCCGGAATAAAGTTCTTTATGGACTCAGTGACATAACACTGATTTGCACAAAGCTTCAACTTGGCTTCTTTGCATTATAACTTTGGCGTGCGTTTACATGAAGGGATCGGTTTCTCTCTGTGTATACACTTCACAAAAATGATGAACCACAGCCAGTTCTGTCCCCCTCCACTTCTCTGTTTGCGTCTTTATATATTTCTTCTGACTGTGAGACTAAGCACAGCGAGGCATCAAAGCCTCAGACTGCTGCTGTGGAGGATTACAGAGTCAGTCATCATCTCAAACCCACTACCTGTGGCACAGAACGCATCCTCGGGCAGGGAGTCCTCTTCCTTGGACCCCTTGGCATCGGTTAAGAAAGACGAATTCCACGCATTATTTTAGAGCTCTTATGGCGGATTTATGTAGTACTAAAAATACAGCAGATTAACTGTGTTCAAATGGTTAGAGGCTATTTCGTTAGCTGATAGTGTAGTTATTAAATAAAGATGAGAATCTCACTGGCCTGATTTGATGGTGATTCATGGTGCCGCTGTGTGCTTTATAAATCCATTGTTTATTCATGTTGATGCATCTGGGTTTTTATTTCTATTCGAGATGGCACTGATCTGATCCTGAGGATTGTGTAACGAATTTTTTGTTGGTCTTTATGACTTTAGTCTTACAAAAAACATTTTACGTCACTTTTTAAATAAAATAAGAATTTCATAATGTTTATGTAATGGGGGCAATAATAATAATAATAATAATAATAATAATAATAATAATAATTTGAATTCAAGTGTGGGCTCTAGATGGGTTGTCTCTAAGCCCCTCTTGCATTGTCTTGGCTGTGTTCCTAGGGTCATCCTTTTGGAAGGTGTCCTACGGGCCAGTCTGAGGTCCTGAACACTCTCAGAAGTTTTCATTACAGATATCCCTGTTCAGTTTACTTTCTTGCCTGACCAGTGCCCTAGTCCCTGCCGCTGAAGAATGCCCCCACAGCATGATGCTACCACTACCATGCTTCACCTTTGGGGATGGTATTGCGCTGGTGATTAGCGGTGCTTGGGTTACTCCAAACATGACAGTTGGAGCTCAGGCCAAACAGCACAGTCATCAGACCATGGGTGTCCTTTAGGTGCTTTCATGTGTCTTGCATATATCAAATATTTTACACACACACACACACAGTGAAAGTCCATAGTGGCTTAAAAATTTGGATAAATGACCACTAAAAAATACAATTTACAAACATTATATATCTCTCTACATAACTATCGACCAAGTTTCTGTTTGTAATAATAAACATGTAAGCGAACATACCTTTGGATATAAAACGTAGCTATGATGGTGAAAATAAATGAATATGAATAAGGACATTCAAAATAGATCATTTGATCAGTCCTGTGACCGCTGACAGAGACGTGTTCCTATTGGCTGCAGCCTGTAGGTAATATGGACAATCACAAACACACACACATACACACACCGCCATTACCATTTCCAAGCCCTGTAAATATTTTTCATAATGTAATGAAAATAATACTGTACTGTAACTAATTATTTCATATAATTATAATAATAATAAAGTATCTAGTGCAGGAATTATAGGCGTATTATTTAACTATTTAGCAATTTTATTTACTGATTAAATGTATAAAGCAAGTCAAGTATTTGTCCTAAAAGTGATAACTCCTGTGAGTAATTAATAGCAGAACACTAGCTACACTTTTTCTGAGGTGGAATTACTAACTATTTAAATGCATTTCAGTACTAAATCTTTAAGACAATTCATATTTGCAATTTTGAAAATGACTTTGACAACCCTAGCATGTACTACACACTTTTATTGGAAATATTGGTACAGTCCACTTTTTCCATAAAAGCAGGTTTCACTACAAGTCTACTGTATGATGCTTTTAGTCAAAAAAAAGAGAGAATTTCAGCGCATCTAGGAATCAGTAATGTATTTTTCCTCACTGCTATTATTAAGTGAATTTGTTTTCTTTCTGTATTTTTTTTCCACTTCTCTGAGTTTATGATCTAATTCTGTGTATTTAAGTGTTTAAATGAAGATGTTGCTGACTAGCGCAGGAGCCAGTGTACATTTCAACTTGGTTTGTAGTTAATTTTCTCCTCCATGTTTTTAATGAGTTTGAGGTTCTCCACTGATGTATTATTAGGGTGAAAGTCTCAAGGTTATTATCAGAGAGAAAGCATCAAACATATCCAGCACAAGAGTAGGTGGGCCGATTATAGTGGGTTCGGGAACGCACGGTTATGATTGGAGCTGCAGGGGGCTTGCTGGGGGTACATTAGAGGGAACTAAATTAAAGTTATTTGTATGTGTGGGGGGGAGGGAAAGGAATAATTGCAGATGTTGCAAGGTTTTATGAGCCTCTTAGTCCTGTAGAGAAACCACTATGATGTTCTGTTTATGCTTCTAATAACTGAGGTTTAACTTGGGTTAACCATAGGTTTGTTTGTGGCCCCATGATTGCGGCTTTTAATCTGCTTTTTTCTTTTTGTTTCTTTACTCTGACACTTCATAAAGCACTGTCTAGGTAGGCCTATTATTACATTGTACACCGGTCAGCAATAACATTAAAACCATTGACATTTGAGGTGAATAACATTGATCATCTTGTTACAATGGCACCTGGCAAGGGGTGGGAACAGTCAGTTCTCAAAGTTGATGTGTTGGAAGCAGACAAAATGGGTAAGCGTGAGGATCTGAGCGACTTTGACAGGGGCCAAATTGTGAAGGTTAGAGCATCGGAGTCAGAGCATCTGCAAAACAGCAAGTATTGTGGGGTGTCCCCAGTATGCAGTGGTTAGTACCTATCAAAAGTGGCCTAAGGGAAGGGCAACCGGTTAACCAGCGACAGGGTCATGACTGCCCACAGCTCACTGGAGAGTGTGTGTGTGGAAAGTGAAGGCTAGCCCATCTGGTTCGATCCCACAGAAGAGCTCCTGTAACACATTGCTGAAAAAAGTAAATACTGGTTATGATAGAAAGGTGTCAGAACAGACAGTGCATTGCAACTTGCTGTGTATGAGGTGCTGAATCCTGTCCACCGCCAAAAACTCCTACAGTGAGCACATGAGCATCAGAACTGGACCATGGAGCAGTGGAAGAAGGTGGCCTGGTCTGATGAATCACATTTTCTTTTACATCATGTGGATGGCGGAGTGTGTGTACATCGCTTACCTGGGGAAGACATGCATTATGGGAAGAAGGCAGTGTGAAGTTCTGGGCAGCTGCGAAAACTTGTTTACTGGCATTCATGTGGATGTTACTTTGACACATACCACCTACCTAAACATGTTGGAAACAAAGTACACTCCTTCATGGTAACGGTATTCCCTAATGGCAGTGGTCGCTTTTAGCAGGATAGTGAATCCTGCTTAACTGCAAAAATTGTTCAGGAGCGGTTTGAGGAACATGACCGAGAGTTCTAGGTGTTGACTTGGACTCCAAATTCCTCAGATCTCAATCCGATCGAGCATCTGTGGGAGTGCTGGACAAATAAGGCCATGGGGACATCACCTCTCAACTTACAGGACTGAAAGGATCTGCTGCTAACGTCTTGGTGCAGATACCACAGCACACCTTCAGAGGTCTTGTGGAGTCCATGCCTCAACGGGTCAGTGCTGCTCGTTATACCTCTGCCAAACTCTCCAGTCCATAATGAAAACAAGGCAAATATTTTAAGCACTGAAAAAATATAAATAATGTATGAAACAATAAAGTACAACTTGGTGGTGTGATTCTTGAAGTTTATTATTTTCCTATAACCACAAATATTTTATTCCACTTGGCGATTTGGCAACAATTTACAGTTTTAACTTTAACCCATTGTGTGTTTTCAACTGTATATTCTTACAATTTAGTTCTTATCACTTACTTTATAGCTGCTGTAAACTTTAGCAAGTTGTTTCCTCACAACCCTCTTTTTTTCCCCTTGTTTTTGAAGTTATTATTAAGACAAAAAAAAATGTCGTCTTGTGGAAAATTAAAAAGACTCCTAAGCGAGGAAAAAACTATTACAAAGCGCTGAGACTGGAAACTCCTTCCATAAATGCTACATAAACGTCTCCTTGCAGAAAACCTCACCATATCAACAATGATCCATTTTCTTTGTTACATACTAGCATGTTTTTTTTTTTATAGATTATATGGCGTGCCTGCGATAATAGCTTAAAGTCCCTGTTACTGTAGAAATGATAACGTATTGGAATGAGCGCGCTACATTCAGAGCTGCCGTTATTGGAAATTACTCCATATATTCAGTCTTGAGAATTTGAATAGCACTGTGGTATTAAACCAAAACATTACTTAATGGCTAGAAATAGAAGTAGTAGTAATTTTCCAACGTTTAGATGCACACGCCACAGCGAGCACTCTGTAATGTTTACCCCAAGCCCACTCCAAAATCACTGTGTAATATGTCTACTACTTTCACGCAACATAAATGAAAATAAATGTTCCTTTGAGCCAGAATGAGATCAAGATGCGCATTACTTCAGAAAGGACATATCAAAGTCGATGTGCTTTTGGTGCTTTTATGTGAAGAAAATACAAAGTGACCGGGGGGGGGATCTTCAGGAGACTGTATGACATTCCTCCCAAAGAAACATCACTCTGATATAATGCTTCCTTGTGCGACTCTCAGAGTAGAGCATTATCAGTAACTGATGTTCAGGTTCAGGAACAAGACCTGAATTTTTCCACCTGCTCTTCCCACACTCCAATCAAGATGAAAGCGGCTTTTCTTGTAAGGAGAAGGGGGAAATCAAGCCGCTGCTGGAGAGAGAAAATGGGGTTTCTTTTTCAAGTCATGGCCGTTTGATGTTCTTAAAGCGAAACGCTAACTGGTAAGCTGTTTGCGTTCCTAGGAGCATTCATAAGTGCTGCAGGGGAAAGGATACGAAACTGATCCCAGATCAGTGTAAAAGACTAACGACAGCCAGGTCTGAAGTGAGTGAAAGTTTTCAGAAAAGTGTCTGGGGATTTTGAGAGTTATAGTAGTGAGCATTTAGTCTTGACAGCTCGGAGGAAAACGTCCGGCGTTTGATCTGAAGACGAGGCTGTTTTTTTTAACATCTTAGAGACAGAGCTAACCTAAAGCTTTTGCTGTCTTTGATGGAGCGTGTGTTTGTTTTTAAAGTGTATACTCCATTAGCAGAGCTGGCGTTTGAGTGTGTGGGACCATAGGTGCAATCTTCAGGATGGACCCTGTATCATACAGTAATTTTATCCAGCAAATACAAAAACACACAATTTTGGTGCACACATATCTCTGAAATGAACGTAATGTTTAGATTAGATTCAACTTTTATTGTAATTTAGCAGAGTACAAGTACAGAGCTAATGAAAGGGACTAAGCACCAAAGGTGCATAGGCACCTTTTGTATCCATTAGTTATCTTCTTCTTTCGCTTCTTCTTCTTGCACTCTTTTGCCTAAGGCAGCTCAAAGCACCCCTTGTGGGAAAGTTATGAAACTTGGCACACAGATAGAGGACAGTCTGAACTGTTAGTAGAGCAAATTTAGAGTCTCTAACTCAATCCCTCTAGCACCACCAAATGTCCATATTTGAACTAATGTTTGTTAATAACTTTTAAACCGTAAAAGCAACTAAACTAGATTTTTCTCTCTGATTCCTTGGCTCAAGACGATTCATTTGCATACTATGGTTTTACTTTCCGCCAAGTAGATTTTCCACCAGTTTGATTTTCAGAAAAGGCTACTTTTTCTAACTCCTCCTAGACTGTTCATCTGATTTTCACACAATTCGAACGAGTTCATCTTCAGACTATGGTGGCAAAAAATTATCAAAAGCTTATTGATGGACCAAACCTTTCTCGTACAACATGCAAACGAATTTGACGGTGAGCACGCCAACCTGGACGGGAGGCTATATCTCTGAATGCTTTAGTGTATTCATATTAAACTTGGTGTATGTCATAGCCATCATGACTTGAGAATACTTGTACAATTTCAGAATAGTGCTACCTAATGGTCATTAGATATGTAAAAAAACAACACCACATTTTTGCTTATAACTGAATGGTTTGTCTTACGATCATGGAACTAGTCTTTACATATTCAGTGGGGCATAACATGTCATTTAATATTTTCGAATGTCATCCATTTTGGTGGTCAGCCATTTTGAATTTAGTCTTAAATGGTGTATTTTATGGACAACTTTTACGAAACTGTTTAAAAAAAAAACAATTTGGTATTTGTCATCGGGACCATGCCCCAAAAGTACTCAAAATGTTTCCACCTTGTGGTCAACAATTATAATGCAATTACAAAAAATGCTAATAGCTTTTGACTACTTTTGCACATTGTCGTGTGATTGGTCTTGACAGATTCCCTGTGTCATGCAAACAATTATGATACCAATTATGCCATAGGTAGGCTAAAATGCCTGTGTGCCATTTTGAATTTTCTGAAAACCCTACTTTTTCTAACTCATCCCAGATCGTACATCCAGTTTGGACGAAATTTCTAAGAGATCATCTTCAGACTGCTGGCAAAAAGTTATCGAAAGCTTTTTGATCAATCAAACCAGTCTCAAATACAATGCAGATGAATTCAATGGCGATCACGTTGAAACGAATGTGAGGCTCTATCTCCATAGTGAATTAGTGTATTCAGACCAAATGTAGCAACTGTCATTGACATCATGACTTGAGTGTATCTTCGTTATTTTTGAAACGGTGCCCCCTTGTGGCCAGAAATTGTGATTTTTAAAAATGCTAATTGATTTTAATTTGCTTATGATGATGATACTGTTTCCTAGATCCTGTGGCTCAGGCCAAGAACAGTGATACCAATTAGGCTATGGATGGCCAAACTATCTGTCCACTATTTTGAATTTACTTTAAAAAAAAACATTTTGAATTACATTGAAAACCATCTTTTTCGAGCTCTTCAATTCAGATCATCTTTAGACCTTGCCAGCCAAAAGTTATCAAAAGCTTCTAAAATTAGAACAAACCATTCTCGTTGAACTTCTCAACAATAATGAAGGCATGATGCCAAACTGAATCTGAGGCTGTATCTGCAACATTTTGGTATATCCACACCAAATGTTGTATGTTACATTGGCACCCCACCACATCAATTTGGTGACGGTACCAACTGTTGGTCAAACATGATAAATGCAATCAGTTATGATTTAATTGCTTATGACTTTTAAACCATTTTGTCTAAGATCATATACAAATGTCTCTCTGGTGCTTGGCCCCTTAATTGCTGCTTGCAGCTATATTTAACATCTTGTTATTCTACTGACTTTCTCCTCTGGGCTAAATCAATGTATGTTCCCTGTTACAATAACAATACCTAATTTATATTAAAGATAAGGGATTTGTTTCAAACAATCACAAATGTGATGGCACACGGTGTGTGTTTGGAGTTGACATGTTCTCGCCATGCTGCAGGGCTTCCCTGTGGGTACTCTGGTTTCTTCCCCCAGTCCATAGATGCACATATTAGACTAATTTGCATGTCCAGAGTGTCCGTAGTGTATGAATGGGTGTGTGAGTGTGTATGTGATTGTGCCCTGCGATGGATTGGCACCTTGTCCTTGTGCCCGATGCTCCATGGGATAGGCTCCAGGTTCCCCACGACCCTGTTGGATAAGTGGTATAGAAAATGGATGGATCACAAATCAAATTACAGACGTTGCTCCAATGTTAATCTTAAATGGCAAGTTCACCTTATTTCACATTTGAGGAGTCACCTCAAAGTTTTTATGTCAATACATGCAGTTTTAAGATTTTGTCACTGTTTTTCACCAGTGATTCAGAGTTATCAATGTAAAATTCCAAAAAAACATCATTTTTGAAGACATAAAACAGTAAATATAAACAAAAGCCGTATTTGGACTGGATTCATTTTCAGGACATATGGCTGTAAAGGAATTGTTAATGTGGACATCTGTGATATTTATCATCAGTTCTCATGGCATACTTGATTTCTGTAGAAATTGCAGAGATGGGTGTGTTTTCGTTGTTTACATGCCAATGGCCCATCACAGCAGCCCCGTGCATCATATGTAACATGGTGCTGCACCGCAGTGTTTTATAATACAACATCATGGCAGCGACAAGGCAAAAAAAAAAAAGCAACTGGATCAGAGCTGAAACTTTTGTTTATCGAACGCTGTTTGAACAAATGATACATAAGTGGCATTTGGTGACTGGAATAAATGTTAATAATGAATCAACTACCTAAAAAGAAAATACAGAGAGTGCATTTGCACGGGATTAGTTTAACCTGGGGTTTTTTTTATAGGCCCTTTTATAGAAGGTAAAAGGCACCAATCTTCACTGGGGGGGGGGTGTCCATAAAAATAACTGGCGATTCAGGCCATATGTTTCTTGGGCTATATTTTCAACACCAAATGGTGTAAACAGTACTGTATATTAATAGCCTGAATTCACCCACTTTCAGTGTCTTTTCTGGTTGTGTTTCTCAGCTCAGGAGTGTGTCAGTGTAAAATGGGAGTGAATGGTGACAAGTGTGACGACTGCCTTCCGGGCTTCTTTAACTTCAGCAGCACAGGATGCCAACCGTGCCAGTGCAACAATCACTCCAGCACCTGCGACAAACGATCAGGTGAGAATATTCACACATGCGCACACACTTTACCAAACTTTAAAGACTCTGAGTTAATGTGTACCATGAATATCTATATAGACAACACAATTTAGTTCGTGCGTATGCTTTGTTCAAAAGAGTGTAAACAAACTGGGTGTGAGATTTCAGTTTATTTGAGGATGATGGAAGATCTGTTTTTCTGTTTGCTTGTATTTTAAACTGTAAAATGGAAGAACAATTACCAGCTAAACTTTTAAATCTCTCACTTCGCAATCTGCAGTCCAGTGAGGAAGAAAAAATCATTTTATGGTTTCTAATAATTTTTGAGGTCATGCAGGGTTGAAGGGCATCCAACTAATTTCAAAGCAGAATGTTGCGGGACTTGAACTGTTTCCCTCGCCTTCTGTTTAATAATAACATTTCGAGGACATTTTGCTGAGCCTGAAGTAAAGCCTCATTAGGGCTTCCAAGGCTTTAGCAGAAAAGCATTCATTCTATTGTTGGGGGATTGCGTGTTTGAATCCTCATGATGCCACAGCCACTCACGGCCTGGAGTCCAATAGAGCAAAATTGCCCCTGCTCTCTGGGTGGGAGGGGTGGAAGCCGTTACTTTCTACCGTGTTGATCAGAGTGACTTGAATTGCAGTTTGAAAAGATGTGGAGTTGGACGTGTTGGTGCTCACCTTAAATGGCTGTTAGGTGTCATGCGACAGGAGGGAATGAAGTAGTGCGTGGGAATTGGAAAACCAAATGTGTGAATAAATAAATCATTTAAGATGTGCTCACAACAAAAGCCGTTACATGTTGAAAGGACTCGCAAGCTTGCTGATGATTCTGACATTAACTGCAGTTCCTGTTATGTGCGTATATTGATGCGAGTTTACCAATCAGTAGCCAGTTGTCCGGATTTCTGGTTCAATCAGATTTCATGTCCAGACTATTAATTTTTTATTCATAGTTGCCTGGAGGACAAATAGATTCAACAACCAGAGCAGAATAAAATGCTCTTTTTGTGAAATGGAAGCGAATGAAAGTTGTAGGGGGAGGAGCTCAGTTTAGTTAATTCAAATGCATGTACATTGGTTACACATGATTTGAGTAGTTTTACATTATCACACAATTTTTCATCCATCCAACATGCATCTGATTTGATGATGTATTTTCGAAGCCCTGAATAAAAATCTTGACTTAAGCAGAAGCTCGAACTTGATTGCTGGTGTTCAACTACATGTTCTCTAACTGCGTTAATTTAATACCATATTTATACCGGTGTTTCTCATCAGTGCCAGTCTCCTCATAGGATTTCATAAGGAAGTTGGGTTATGTTAATACTACATGAATTGCTATATAAGCAAATAATTTTACGTATAAGCACTGAAATCACGCTTTTGGTAAGAAATGCAATATTTGTTTATTTAAACTATACGTAATATGTTCTCTCAAATCTGACTGAACACACACATTCCATATTTTTCCTCACCTCAAAAAACCTACCAGTAACCGATCTTTTGGCGCTTGTTTCAAAAAAGTGAAAGATTCTGACCTAATCTACTAGACTATAGTTTGTATTAATGCACTTAACTAGCTTGCAATATGTTCTCATATTACATTACCTACCACTTTTTAACCGTCAGTTTAGTTTTTAACCGAAGACGACCAAAACATGGGACTGTGTAGCACATTGGCCGTTTCGTTTTCCTGGTGGGTTAAACAATAAATGTGTGATTTTGTCCCAACTTGCATGAAATGGATTTTCAGCATACGGATTTGATGGTCTGCATTTATATAGCGCTTTTATCCAAAGCGCTTTACACTGTCTTTCACCCATTCTCTCTCTCTCTCTCACACACACACACACACACACACACACACACACACACACACACACACACACACACACA
>JAOUWY010000048.1:7570933-7587363 GCA_025728095.1 Prietella phreatophila | reverse complement strand
GTGACCTATGCTGTGTGTGTGTGTGTGTGTGTGTGTGTGTGTGTGTGTGTGTGTGTGTGTGTGTGTGTGTGTGTGTGGTGTTCCTCTTATACCAGCACAGGGTTGTTGTTATAATTTATTAATTAATGTCATGGAACATTGCCATAGCAGTCATTCCCTCACCAGCCCCTCTTTCAGTCTCTTTCTTAAAGAAATACAGCTCATCATTTTACCTAGGAACCCCAAACTGTAGACGACTCCTATTCTGAAAATGTCCCTGTGCTGGGAAAGTTTACGAACCACATCAACGATTATAAGTCTTTCTTTGTTAAAGAGCACTTTTTTTTTGGTTTGTTTTTGTTTTATTTGTCAAATCTTTATATTATTAGTCTTGGATTATGTAGAACGTCCACCATAAAGTCACCGTGCATGAACTGTTACCATGGAAACATTAACGCAGTAGGACAAGCGCATTAATAGTGATCTGTTGTTCACGGTACAGCTGAAACTACTGACCGGGCCGTGCTGTTATACAAAAATAATACATACTTTGTGAGCAATCAGATTTGAGTTTAACCATGCTGTGGTATAAATATTAATAACAAATTATATTAATTATTAAATACTGTATTTTTATCATGCTCAAGTTTTTTTTTATTTATTTATTTTTTTTATCATACTTTTTTGTTGTTGTTGTTGTTACAGTTGTATCATATAGCTTGTGTGTTGGAGTGATTAACACATGCCCTCTTGTGGCTTATCGTGTTAAAATTCATTACAGAATTTCCACCTGACTGTTGTTCTGTTTTGAAGCGAAACTACCAGTATTATTAGTACTGCATTCACTAAACCCTGCTGTAGTACATGTAAAGCCTTGATGAAGCAGATCTCTCTTTTGATTGTTAGTCATCGTACATCATACTGTTCAAATTGTTCTCCCAAAAAACTCCCAAGTCCTGCGATGTATAAGCCAGCACTAGAAATGCCACAATTGTAGAAATTTCTCAGATCTTTTCCTATCTCGGTTGAGCAAAATTGCGAAGGAGTCTGATGTCATTACTGCAAAACAATTCATAAGCGCTCGAATGAATTTCCTCAGGTCTGTTTCTCCATGCTGCGCAAGCGGTACCACATGTTTTGTGTAAAAGAAAAAAATGTTCCATGTAAAAGAAAAAAACTGCTGCATGGCTGTGTCTGGTGTGGCTGTTGATGATTCGGGGCGCTGATCTAAACCACACAAAAGCAGTGCACTTTTTTGAGATATCGCAGGCTTATAGAGCCATGATGTATTCTTTTATAACTTTTCAACAAAGTTTTTAAACAATTACAAACTCTGAAAGCAACAGATTTTTATATTTGATAATAATAAATAATACTAATATTTTTTATTATTATTGCTGCTGTTATAAAGAATTAATACAATAATAATAACAATAATTATAATAAATAGCCATAAATGTTTTATATTTTTTATAAAGTACTAATAACAGCAATCATATAAATAATAAATATTTTTGCTTATTGCTGTTATAAAGTAGTAATAATACAGCAATAAAAATAATAATAATAATACATTTTATTAGTTTCTTTTTCTTGATTTCCTTTTGGACTCTTTCTGAATTTTATCATATTTATTTCTTAAATATATTAAAATATTTCATAATGTAATAATTTAATATCAAATAAATGTTATATATTTAAATTAGAGGGAGATTTGCTCATTACGTTACTTCTTTTCCGAATCACGCTTCGGAAAGTAAATACTAAAAAAAAAAAAAACCGTTGTGTCCCAAATGAAGTACTGTACACTTAGACTGTGCATGCTACCGTCTAGTGTATGGATTTTACTAAGGTAATATCATTTAGAATATATCACTAGTGGTTTTTTTTTTTTTTTTTTTTTTTAAACTACCCTGAAGTATAAGCCGTTTCCTAGTCGACGGCGCATGACGTCATATGCACGTTATCATTAGCAGACACCCGAGTCACAGATGACGACTTCCTTCAGTTTACTGTTTCTCAAAAGGTTTAAGTTAGGTTTATTTACAAAATGCTTCACTGTGTGTAAGGGGTAGGGGAAACTGGTGCAAGCTGCTTAAAAACTAGCGAGGTTTATTTGGAACAGAAGAGCATGCACGTAACACTTTGAGAAGTTTCTGTTAGTTTTAATGTATTTTGTGTGCTGTATTCCGTTCAGTTCAGAGATGTCTCTACCTTTTGGACTGTTTCTGTGGCATGTAGATTGAAGTATTGAGTGTTTACATGTGAATGTGTTTCTGAAGTAAATTTTCCAGAGTGCTATTATAAAAATGTATCGAGTAATTCTTCTGGAGCCCTCTCCGTTCACATCAGCTATTTGCACACTGTAACAATGCTGATTTGTTTTTGTTCGAATAATTAATCATTGCTTGTGGTAATGCCTCAATAATTTATTTTCTGCAAATGAGCATGTCTTTGTTGATTATGTAGGACGAATTGGCCTGCAGTTATAATTGCTCCTTCCAATTGTTATGTTAATGTGATTTTGTTTGAATACGCTGCACAAAACAATTCTATCACTTCTTTTCAGCGCTGTAATTTTGTCATGTCAACAAGACAGAAGCTCCTTTATCCGTGCAGAGAGACACTCGCGTATGCACACACAACAAAAATGAATGCTAATTGAATGGACAAAGACAAAGCTTTCACAGAATTTTTTTTTTAAGAATTCTAGTTGGGTCGCATGGTCTGGGTTGTTGGCCGCCTCCTTTTGAATTACAAACAGCTGGACTCAACCAAGTTGTCAAACTTTGCAAAATGAAGTGGCTTAAATGCTATGACATGTCTGGATAGCTTTTAATAATAATAATAATAATAATAATAATTCCTTTGATTTATACAGCGCTTTTCTAGACACTCAAATCGCTTTACATTGTATGGGGGAAATCTCCTCAACTACTACCAGTGTGTAGCATCCACCTGGAGGATGCGACGGCAGCCATAGTGCACCAGAACGCCCAGCACACACCAGCTATTAGTGGAGAGGAGAGAGTGATGAAGCCAATTCAGAGATTGAGATTATTAGGGACCATTATCGAGAAGGGCCAATGGGGGAATTTTGCCAGGACACCGGAGTTATACCCCTACTCTTTATAAGTATCCTGGGATTTTTAACGACCACAGAGACTCAAGACCTTGGTTTACCGTCTCATCCGAAAGACTGTGCTGTTTTTTTTTTTGTTTTGTTTTTGTTTTTTTCTTAACAGTTTAGTGTCCCTTTTAATACTGTACAGTTTTGTATATTTAATATACACCAATCAGCCATAACATTTAATACACACTTGCCTAATATTGTGTAGGGCCCTCTTGTGCTAGCAGAACAGCTCTGCCCTGTCGAGGCATGGACTCCACAAGACCTCTGAAGGTGTACTGTGGTATCTGGCACCAAGACGTTAGCAGCAGATCCTTTAAGCCCTGTAAGGCCGATATTTGTCCAGTACATCCCGCAGATACTCAGTCAGATTAAGATCTGGGGAATTTGGAGGCCAAGTCAACACCTTGAACTCTTCGTCATTTTCCTCAAATCATTCCTGAACAAGTTTTACAATGAAGCAGGGCAAATTAACCTGCTGATTCCATTAAGGAATACCGTTGTCATGATGGAGTGTACTTGGTCTGCACCATTGTTTAGGTAGGTGGTACGTGTCAAAGTAACATCCACATGAATGCCAGGATCCCAAGGTTTCCCAGCTGCCCAGAACATCACACTTCCTCAGCCAGCTTGCCTTCTTCCCATGGTGCATCCTGGTGCCATTTCCTCCCAGATAAGTGACCATTCACATGATAGAAAAGAAAGCATGATTTCAACAGAGCAGGCTACCTTCTTCCATTACTCCATGGTCCAGTTCTGATGCTCACGTTCCCACTGTAGGAGCTTTTGGAGGTGGATGGGGGTCAGTGTTGGCAGTCTGACAAATCTCCAGCTACACTGCCCCATACGTGATGTACTGTGTGTCCTGACACCTTTCTATCATAGCCAACATGAACCTTTTCTGAAATTTTTGTTTCAGTAGCTCTTCTATGGGATCGAATCAGACGAGCTAGCCTTCACTCTCCACACACATCACTCTCCACACCCTGTGTGCCACTGTAATCAGATAATCCATGTTGTTCACTTCACCTGTCAGTAGTGTTAATGTTATGGCTGATTGTTGTAAATATTCAAATCTTTACATTTGTCTTAGTCTACTCTTAATTCAAAAAAGTAGGTTAGTCATCATTCCATAATTAAAGCAAAGCATGATTCAACCCATTGCCGTTTAGACTGTTTAGGAAGATCAGCAGCATCAAGGATGATTTTCCAGTGACCCAGGAGTTGAACTTTGAGACCGAAACAAATTTGGATCAGCATCCGTCAGCTAGCCTGCACCGCTGGTCACACTCCAATCTAGCGGTGTGGAACTGAGTAGTAATGTGCAGCCAATGTCTCATAAAGCGCTGATCACGATAGAATTTACTCAAGGATTTACTCCAATATATAAAATGCAGCAGAACCTGAAGGAACTCCTAGTTATTTCATACAAATGTTCCAGTACAATGTTTCAAACTCAAAAGAAAATGTAAACGATAAACAATAATTCTCAATGCAGTCTTGTGGAGTTGGTTGCAGAATTGGCTTCATCTGGTCTGCAATATTTATAGATTAACAAAATAATTTTTTTCCCCACATTTTGCTTATGCTTGTGGACAACTCGTGATCAGTAGATTTGTCGGTTAACTAGTCTGTGTTACCCCATGAGTGATATATTTAGATAATAAATATTTTCGGGTAGGTGGCAAAATATGACAAAAATAACGTACCATGATACCTGAAGACATTAATGCAATGCATAATATATCATCATATAAATATTTGCTAAGAAATTTTTCTTTTATTTAATTTTTTCTCACTCTAAAAACAAATGGACATCTTACAATTCTAAAGGTTCAGTATAAAATTCGATCAGTTCCTCTGACACAAAGTTTGCACTTCTTTTTTTATCATAATAAAAAAAAAAGTCATGCAGGTGAATTAATCACATTATCGATGTTCTCTCGTCATCATATTGCCCAACTCTATTATCTTGATACTGAGGAGAAATTTCTACAACTTTAATTTAATGTACAAGCTTGTTTCCACATGATAGACTCTGTCCTTCATATGCAGTTTTTATATTTAACTGAATGCACAGTCACCATTATTATTATTATTATTATTATTATTATTATTATTATTATCATTGACTGCCACTCTTACATTAACTTGTTACAGCTATTGCTGATGGCAGCTCGAGATTTTGAAGGAAAGAGAGTATTACTTAACAAAGTTGTATTGTATTTTTTTTTGTAACTTCGTAGTATATTAACATTGAAAAACTCTATTGTTTCATTGCGTTAATGTAAACAATCTATTATTTTTTAATCCACCATGTGATGCATTTTTGTCTGTCGTCAGTAAAACGGATTCGAGATAAGGTGATTGTTCCATTGACTTGTCGTTTTGTTCAAAAGGCGTAGACCAGCTTTGTTGATCGGACCACATTGTGATGGCTGTCATGGAGATGAGTAATATAACCACATATTTGTCGCAGAGGCTGAAACATTAATGTTTCTAGGGAACAAATTAAAAAGTAAACAGTAATTTCCCCTATGGCATATCTGATTAGAAATTTCCATTCAAAACAAATCAGCTGTTTTGGAAAAACATTGTTAAGCGTCGTTTGATTCCGCAGGAGTAGAAGAGGATTCTCCTGTTTCTTTCTTTCTGTAGCTGCCATGTTGATTTGAATATTCAGAATTTTATTTGCATTGAGCTGAAAATCGACAGGGTGACCTGTTTGATTCGCGACGTCTTGTTTATTTCACGATCAGTGCTTCGTTTTCTTCCTGCACACATCTCTTCACTATGTCTCACGCTACAGTGCTTCCTGAAGTAATAGAGCCTAAACCACAGAGTGGATAGGTGATGTGTGACTGACTTAAAAAAAAGAAAGTGAAGAATATTGCTGATTTTTGCTTTGTTTGGAGTTTCAGTTGTGCTCAACAAGTGCATGTGTCTGTTCCAGTGTTTGTATAGGGAACATTGTGTTAAGCGTGTTGACAGAGCGTATGTGCATGAGTGACAAATGCGGAAATTGCAACAGACCTTGCCAGCAGCACTGTTTCTAAAGGTTAATGATTGACTGGCCTGAATCCCTGAGGTGCTGTTATGAAGCAAGTCCGGAAATCCTCCATAGCTGATCAGTGCAGAGCGAGGAGCTAGCATGACGCACAGCTGGCGGGGGGTGAGCCCCAGCGTTTTGCTTGAGGTAAACAGAGTATGACCTAACAAAGAGTATGAATGTTTCAGCATGGGTGTGTTAGTGTGCATGGTAGGCGTGAATAAGATTACTTCAGGTTGATATGTCATCCAAATGTTGCATATTGAAACTTCAAAATTAATTGCTTCTGGCTTTTCACAGTCGTCGTGGGAGTTTCCACACACCTTGCTAATTTGAAAAAATTGTGATATGGCCTAGCTGTTGTTTTTCTTGATTAAGAAAGTGATGCATAGTCACCTTCAGTAGTTTGTGATACTATTTTATATCTTTTAAAATTACATTTTTACTCAGTTTGGTCACCAATTCCCTCCCATCAGCCATCTCTTTGCTATCACATAACACCTACCAACCAGGGAGGGTGAAGATTAGCACATGCTTCTTTCAAGCCAAACGCACGAATTCAGCCAAACGCATCTTTTCAAACTGCTGCTCCTGCTGCATCACAGGGGAAAGCGCTATCTGCCCTCTTCCACATATGTGAGCTCACATATGCCCACAAATGTCTAGTGTCCCTGTGATTGACAGGGGAGAGAGAGTAATGCCATCCCTCCCATCCAGAGAGCACAGCCACAAATTTAAATGCACTTTTAAGGGAATTATGGAAACCCTAGCTTATTATTGTGGTGGGGGTTTCCTGAAAAGCTTGGTACTGTTTATAATTTTGATTATGATGTTTTATGCATTCATTTTATGCATTAATGTGGAATCGGTTATAAATACCCTTGGTATTATAATAAAACCGATATTTTTATAGTCCGTGATCTTCACTATAATGCAGTCCACTATTTAATGGCCGATAGGTATCTGTTATGGTGACACAAATCATTTAAAGTGACACTAAATTATGCTGTGGGATGATCATAAATCAGTAGTACCTATTACATATTAAATGGGTTTTACATGTTTTTTTTTTTTAATCTATCTGTTTTATTTCAATCTGGAAATAAAATCTACTATAGGCCTACTTTGGGCTAATTTTCTGAGAAATAAAAATGGTGAAAATTTGTTCCGTCATTTTATTTTTTATGATGATGTGTGTTGTGCGGCTTAGTGAGTGTTGGAGTGCTCACAGAAGCTGAAGCTCTTATAGGGTCGTCTTATAGGGTCATAGCTCTTATAGAGTCAGTGACTTAAGTCTAAAATTGACATCAATGTTTATGCGGGGAACATTATCTGTATTCAGAGTTTGTTTCCATGGTTACTTAAGTCAGTCTTCTGGTCCATCCATTCAGTTTATGCAAATTAGTTCACACATTCGAGGTAGACATGTTTTCTGGAGTAGAAGCGATTTCTTGAGTAAAGCACTTAACTTTAAATACGAAAGAATGGGGAAAGACTGTGTGGATTGAAAAGGAAATGGGGGGGGGGTTAAATGTCTCTATGCTCTCAGATGTGTAACATGAAAGCAAGTGATTGTTTGTTTTAAAATGAAAATTAATGAAAACCAGGCCGATTTTGTGTAAAACAAAAAACAACACATGCACTTCAAGTTCTGAATCACACTTAACCAAGACTCACCTTTGTTTTACTCAGCTGCCTTCTTGCCATGTATTATATCCTCACTATACACGTTTAACTCGATGCTGTTGAGGGGTTTTTCCCCCAACCTGTTTTGGAGCAACTTATAAATAAAAATGCAGTGGTGTGTCTTCATGGGTTTTTTCTTCTTCAATGATTATACCTGATGGCTATACTATTCCTCTTCATTTCTCATTTTCTCACTAGCTCTCCTCATTTTTCACTTACCCTGCCACTTGTAAATGAGATTCCCTCTGTCCTGTTTTTCCTTCTCTCTCCTCTAAATCAGCATGTCTGTTCAGCCCCACTTCATGTGTTAAAGTATCTCTGAATGTGTTATTTGGTATGTTTAATATGTTCAAGTTTTTTATATATATTTATGCATTTATTTATGCCAGAAAAGCTACTAATATGGTGTCTCTGTACCTTTTCCATTAAAAACAAAAGGAATTGATGAGTATGTATATTGGAACATGGACATCAATATCTGGACTTGCATATAAAACTCCTCTTCGTAACTATTCACAATTAAGATGCCTACAAATTTTATAACCATCATAATCCATTCAGTAGGCATGAACTATTTAAACATTACATTTTAGTATTCAGAGCACTTCAGTATCTCGGTCTGCTCCATTTTGCTGCTGTATTCAGGGTGATTTTTGTGATTTATCCGCAGGGAGTAAAATGGAGTCTAATCAATTTGGAAGCAATCCTGTTAAGGCTTCCACGGTTATCAGTCAAGGCTTGTGCAGAAAATCCCTCTGTGTTACTGCAGAACAGGGAGAGAAGCAGGAACCAATTGACCAAGCCCCGGATGATCATAAAACTTCCTAGGCTTACATGTGAAAGGATAAGCGCTAAGCCTGAGGTACAATAGGAAGAGTGAATTGTTACACAATTCAGTTCTTATTTACTGAATTTCTGTGAAATGCTAGGACTTCGAAAATATCCATAGGCATTTAAATCAGTGTTGAGTATACAGTGAGTCCATTCATATATCCAATTTGAATAGACCAATACAAAGCACAGTCACAGCAGTAAACATTATTTTGTAAACGTCACTACAATTATTACTAGATTTCTTATTTAACAGAAATGTTTCTATACTTAATATTAATGGTAGAATTTCTTATCATTTCAATGGGTTTTTTTTTCCGTCTCACTGCAAAATTGGCATTTCATTTCTGGAAATAGAGACTGATTAATATCAAGACTTTAAACTTCAATTGTTGCATTTGAATGTGACTTTCTTAGAAAAATAAGTACATCTTAGTGAAAGCAGCTGAATGTCACTGTGTGACAAAAAGCAAGCTGTGCGGTATGACCTGGGGAAGTCCCTCTGGCCATCTACTGCAGTAATTATTCATTGTGATCTTCCTTTACTGTTCTGAAAGGAAATATTTTGAAATGCAGACCTGGGTCATGCTTGTCCTGTTCTGCTGTCTGGGGAGATTATATTTAACTCTAATAATGAATTCCTCCAATATAGACAGTTCAGAAAAGCACCAGAGGTTATCACATTTGTTCACTTGCCATGTTTTAGCACTACAGCTGCCTTAGAGAAGGGTAATGTAGGTAACATCAGTAATCCACCATGCTTAGGCCAGATGATCTTGGTTTAATTTGCTGGGTTTGCTCAGAGGTTTTCTGTTGTATACCAATTTAAATGCTCAGTCACTGGAAATAATGTGAATGGTTTCAACAAAAGCAGGCGATTTTCATTAATGTGGTGCCTTGTGTCTTTTGATGCACAGAAATTAACATTTTTTTAAAAATGCCCTGTAGGGAAAACTGCCTTCTATCAAACAAGAGCATTTTTTAAAAGTATTATTATTATTATTATTATTATTATTATTATTATTATTATATACATACAGTTGAGTTCAAAAGTCTGAGACTACATTGAAAATCTGGAATTTAAAATGGGAGATAAGCAAAGTTTTAGAATTTTGAAGTATTTACAACAAAGAAAGTAAATAATCAATAACTTGAATATTTAATATTCAAGATTCTGTACTATTTCTATGTCTGTGTTTAAATTCAAGCAAATTTGTAATTTTGAACATGGTTACTGCTTTGTACAAAAGGTCAAGTCCATGCTATTTAAAGCACATGTTCAGGCGACATTCTGTTGGATTTGATATAACATGAATGGTCAGGTTTGACAAATTAATAGTCCATGCCAGCTCAAATGTGCCTTCATTATAGCAAAAACGTGGACATACCAAATGAGAAATTCTGAAATTCATGTAAATATGTCTAACTCTGGTTCGTGCTGATAATATGATGAAATTAAATGAGCAAAGTACACTTTCTAAATGAAATATAATGCAAAATAGAAGCATTTTCACTAGTGGTCTGAGCCTTTTGTTCCTCACTGTATGTATGACCCGTAGACCACCATATGATTTTATAATGTTACATAAGGATGGACAACTCAGACCTTCATTAGCTAGCCCACCAGGGAAATAAAAGCTCCCAAGATTGTCTTTGCTCCATGCAAACTAGATAATTCTTCTGATAAAAAATAGAAAAGATGTGACATTTACATAGTCATGTGGGGAAAAAAAGTACACCCCATGGAAATTGTTGGCTTTTTTTGGACATGTTTGGAGAAGCAAACATTTGATCATCTTTTAAACAGTGCCTATTAATGAAGTTGATATACTTGTCCAAAACTACAAGGAATTAGCTCTTTCAATCATTTATTGAATAGACATGTGAATTCTTCTGTGGAAAATGTATGTGTACCCTTGGCCTCAGAAGATGGTATTCTGGTATTGCCCCCTTTAACAAAAATAACAATAGCAATATTCTTTCAGTTGCAAGATGTTTGATGGTTTCCTTGCATGTTTTGAACACCCTCACAGATGGCCTCACATTATCTTGAAGCACTCTTTTGATTTCATAGTTGAATCAATGAATGCAAGCTGTCCATCCCTGAGGCAGTGAAGCAACCCCAAACTATAACATTTCCACCACGGTGCTTCACAGTTGGTATGAGTTGGTCTGCTCTTGGGATGAATTTGCTGGGACGGTCAGTCCTTGACAAATTGGCAGTCTTTTGAAATCTGCACCATTTGTAGATGATTTTCCTTACAGTGGAATGATTCAAATAATTTGGAGATCCTTTTAAATCCCTTGCCAGACTCCTAGGCGTCCACAACCTTTTTTCTGAAGGCCTTACAGAACTCTTTATTTCTTGGCGTGATGTTAACACATACTTCAATAGCAAAGGCAACACCAGACACTAGAGAGGTATGAGAGGGGTATAAATAAGACCGGTTCCACCTGCACTCCCTAAGCAGGGTCTAATCACTGGCACCCAATCTTGAACACCTGATTCGGAGTGTGTGGATTTGAAGGTGTGATAAATTCCATGTGACTGATCTGTTTTTTGTTCATTTAAATTCTGAAAATTACTACAAAATGTCAATTTTGTCATTTGATAGTTTATCAAATATCAAAGAGGATCAAATACTTGCTTGTCCAAATATGTCCAAAAAAAATCCAACAATTTCCATGGGGTGTATTTATTTTTTCACATGGCTGTATGATTTATTACATGATAGCAGAAATTTGAAAATTTTTCTTAAGACCTGTTAGTTTTCCTTTTACCCTCACAAGTGATGATATCCCCTATTGCTAATAGATGCACAATAGCATCCATGCATGTTAAGCTTCATACAGCTTAGCTTGATTCATTGCATGTGCAGGTTTATGCATTTTGCATGCTGAAACTTCCTTTGAGCGAGGTAGTCAAGTAATTTTTTAAAGATCACCTTTGAGGAAGTTGAACATTGGTTGTAATCTTTAACGACCAGCCAACTCATTTTCATAATTAGGATCTGACTATTATCTGTAGCTTCTTTGGTAAATTTAACACTGATTATGAAAACAAAACCAATACTTTTTTTTTTTTTTTTTTAAGTTTGGCATTTATTTCTGGACAATTTGACTTGTACTGGAACACGTATTTAATAAATTTACCCAGCTAGAAAAAATATGATTTGAGAATTAGCAGAGGCCGTTGTTAATTAGTGTGAGATCTGACACGCCCACACAAGACTGATCAGGCAAAAAATAGAGTTTTTGTAACTTTTAGTTATAATTCAATTATTCTCATGGATGCACACTTTATTTATTGAATATACCATTGGGAAGTGCTTCTGTAATAACAGATCATTACTTTTTTAAAATCTTTTGAAATCTTGAAAACTACATAAGAAAAAAAGTGAAAAATGTAAAAATATTTGAAATGAAAAATCTTTATAGTAGCTGTATGTTACACAAACACGTCCATAACATCGTTCAACAAACACATTAAATATTGATTTTGTTTGAAGAAGTGCATTGTGCCATGTAAACAGAATTATTATGGAATGATCCAGTATTGTTATGCTCAAGGGTAATATGCAGTCGCTTTACCAGACTAGATTAAAGTATAATGAGCATTAAACCTTTTCATTAGCCAAGGTCCATTATGACCAGAAGAACAGAGTTATGAAAATTGCTTTATTTTTCTTGTGCTCTGACAGACGCAGATGGCAAGCCGGTGTGTGACCAGTGTAACCCTGAGTATGAGGGCCCCAACTGCATGCAGTGCCGAGATGGGTACTACAACGCTGACAGTATATGTTTGCCATGCGAATGCAATGAAAACACCGAGCCAAGCAGCGCGCCCCCCATCTGCCACCCAGACACCGGACACTGCCTGAACTGCAGCTACAACACCACCGGGTCTCACTGCCAGCACTGCGCCCCTGGTTTCACCGGAGACGCCCTTGCCAGGAACTGCACAGCCATTGGTAAGCCACTGGGGGTTCAAAACAATTACATCCGAAGCTGCTAAGTAATCCTCAGCAAGGCCTACTGAATGCCTTCACAAAAGCAAAAAAGTGCAACAAAACCCACAAAAAACTCAGATTTCAGTAAGTACTGCACACCCTAGTGTGAGTGAGGAACTACTGAGGTCTTGGTCTTAGAGTTCCATACTAATACTTTTACAGTTATTCATTAGTCGGGTGTTTTTATGCAAATTGATTCCCAAAGGGAGGCAGAATACAATCCAAATGCTTTTAAAGAAGCTGACAGTGATGAAACTGCTGCCACCAATTAATAAAAACAGATGCAAAATAGAGTAAGTAGTAGTGTTTAATTCTTTTTTTTTTGTAGGGGTTTTGTGGTGGAGGGGGGGGTTCATGCATCATCAATGTGTTGCTATTTATGCAGATTGCACTGTACCATGCTTTTCGTTTTTTGAGAGAAACTATTGTTGTTTTAGGTGTTCTAGAAATCCAGAGTAATAATCATATTGATACAGATTAATCCACAGAATGTTCCAGATTCTGCTGCCTTTGGGGTTAAATGTCTCTGATAGCTACTACTTTTGAACAGGAGCAAGATAGTGTAAAAGTCCTAAAGTTATTTATTGTAACTATAACCCACATAAGGCAGCCAAAATTCACATAGGTGCACAAGGGAGTAATTACAGAGCTCGAAATGTATATGCTTTTAAGGGGTGCTTAAAGGCAAATGTTATCATTTTGTTTTCGCTGGAAACGCAGAAGGGGACGAGAGTCACTCAAAAGAAAGCACCATCTTGTACTGTGATTAAACTGGTGGTTTTATAATATCAGCTACAGCTGATAGAAAAGCCTCAATTCTTGTTTGCGTACCGCAAAACTATGATTGTAATTATCAGTACATAAACACAGTAATAAGATCAAATCACTGTGTGTGCCAATCAAACTGGGTATTCAGGAAAAGAAACCAATAGAAACTTGCTGATCCTATAATGATTCATAGTCCTCAGGCTGCAAGAGTTTCATCATGAATGAGACAAATATTCCAAAATAATTTAAAGTTTTAGTCCCAATACATTCATACACAGCTTTAAGAGCCAATGTATGCATTTTAAAAAAATAATAATAATAGAGCTGGTTAAAAGTAATGTTTTCTGTGTTTTCATGGTTTCACCAGCTGTCCTCTTGGGGATAGATTAAAACACTTAATTTATTCACCATCTGTCTTTCTTTCTATTGTTCTTTCACTGTATAGGTTGCATGTTCATGTTAACAAAATGCCAAGCTTAAAATGAAGCTGGCTGAGCAGGCTTATATGTATATACAAGAGGATCTCATCTTAAATGCATAAAAAGGTGTTCTACAAGTACATATGTTCTCTCTCTCTCTCTCTCTCTCTCTCTCTCTCTCTCTCTCTCTCTCTCTCTCTCTCTCTCTCTCTCTCTCTCTCTCTTCTCAGTGCCTACTACACCTGTGTCCTCTTCCACTATGACCCCCAGCCCTAATGTAACTGATCAGCTCCCCACCTCGTCCACGGCGCTCCTCTCCGTCCTGACCAGCCCCACTGCCAACGGCACATCTTCCCCTGAAGCAGTCTCCTGGGCTCAGTTCAATGTAATCGTGCTGGCCGTCATCATTACGCTGATCCTTGCATTGCTTGGCGCAGCAGGTGGCATCTACACCTACCGCCAGTACCAGAACCGCAAGATCAACGCACCCTTCTGGACGATCGAGCTGAAGGAGGACAACATCAGCTTCAACAGCTATCACGACAGCCTGACCAATGCGGACGCCTCAGGCTTATTGGACGATGAGGCATGTGAGGCAGCCTCCAATGGGCAGCTCACCCTCAACAGCCAGGGGAGTTTATACATGCCGTGACATGACCATCAGTGAATTATGGTAGCATAATATCAACTGATCAGTTTGCGATGCTAATTAGAAAATTGTGATACAATCCTGTATTTGGAATCCTATTTCTCTTTGTGAGTGTGCATCAGTTATATGAGCATTAAATCAAAATCTATTGCACAACGATTCACTATAAAGATGAAGTGAAATTGCAAGTGGGGGCTCTTCGTATTTCAATAAGGCAGAAACCGCTGACATTTGGCAGTTGACATGTTTAGCAATTGAATTTCGGTTACAAAATCATGCACACCCACTTAGGAAATGAAATCATAAATATGTGTAGGAATTTGCATTTTCTAATTAGCATAGTAAATTTGAGATAAGTCGGGATTACAATGCCATAACGAAGAGTTTTATTTGTTTAACGTTCAGCTCATGGTTGAGACAAAAGGACATGCTTTGATGCTTCTGGTTTTACAGGAAGTGTTGACACATACATGTGAAGAAATGCACAATGGAGGGTTTGGAAAGCGAGACCGCCTCCATCACACAGTCTCAGCAGCTCAGCCAGGTTTTACAGGGTGTGATTGTGGCACCCGGCACTCTGAACTTTTTTTGTTTAACTTTAACCAAGTTGTTGTGTGACCGGACATGCACTGATGCTTTAGATTTTGCTGAAAAACTACGCACACAAACGTAGACCTAAAGAAAAGAATTGCACAAAGGAGGAGGAGACATTGAGTGTTGTGCCATGTGGTTGCCGGGTACAAACGCCACGTGTTGACACTGATGATGGTACTCAGGCATCCATTTCCATCCATGTAGTGAGGTTCGGGTTGGGGCGCTGCCTTATGGGATGGAATAGAAACACATGCAGTTACAGAAATAGTGACATGTCCTTATATGTACATTGCCTAAATTATAGGAATGTTACTAATAATAATGGAATAAATTCACAGAGTAATGCTGATTTGTATAACGGTATGTATGCTCTTTATCACAGATTAGTTCTGAGGATATCGAATATACAAGAGCTGTTTTTAATTGAAGCGCAATAGTTTGAATCAGTCCCCATCACTGCAATTGCACAGGCGTGCCTGTAGAGGGCAGTATTTAATCACGCGCTAAAAGCGTTGCTGCTAATCTCTCAGAACATGCACTACATGTTCAGCAACTGCTTCTCTGTGATACTACCGACATTTAAAAAATAAAAAAATAATAAAAAGATTTTAATATAAAATGTTATTTTGTTCGCCCCAGAGTCCCATGAGAGAACCTCATGGCTGGCCAGTGAGCATTTTTACTGAACATTAGCTTCTCTGTTGTACTGTACATTTTGTCTTCAGCTTGATGGGATTTTATTTTTATTTTATTTTTAATATCAATGTGTGACACCTCAGTTTCCTACTGTTAATCACTGAAAGTCTAGATTTGACTAATTAGAAATGGTTTTCGAATTATAGGTGGAAGCACTCGTGGAAAAAATATTGTCATGAGTCAGACTGTCTGGCCAAGGAAAGCCAGGCTGAATGAGTGAATGATGAAGTGATGAAATTAACATATTTGCAGTTAGCAAACTGAGTGGTTGATGGGGGGGGGGGGGGATACCAAAAAATAAAATTGGAATTTATTAATTCAATTAAATGAATGAGGAAATAACCTGAGCCAGAGCTATAAATAGTAGGTGAGTGATGTGTGTGTGTGTGTGGTTTAAAAATAATAATAATAATAAATCACTGTCATCACAGCACAAGTGAACTGTTTGGTTTAGGCAGCTTTGAACTGAAGCACTGAGCAGTGTGTACATGACCTATCTTGCATCTTCCGCTACATTTAATAGCTCTCTCCTCAAATTCAGGTTCTCCCCAACACCCGGGGTGTGGTCATACTGTAAATACATGTTGTACAGAGAAATTATGTTGTAAATAAAGATGCT